>JAMKCF010000043.1:605387-820248 GCA_023634235.1 Pisaster brevispinus | reverse complement strand
GGGCCCAGTTGCAGTTGGCAGCACCTGGGGCCCAGTTGCAGTTGGCAGCACCTGGGGCCCAGTTGCAGTTGGCAGCACCTGGGGCCCAGTTGCAGTTGGCAGCACCTGGGGCCCAGTTGCAGTTGGCAGCACCTGGGGCCCAGTTGCAGTTGGCAGCACCTGGGGCCCAGTTGCAGTTGGCAGCACCTGGGGCCCAGTTGCAGTTGGCAGCACCTGGGGCCCAGTTGCAGTTGGCAGCACCTGGGGCCCAGTTGCAGTTGGCAGCACCTGGGGCCCAGTTGCAGTTGGCAGCACCTGGGGCCCAGTTGCAGTTGGCAGCACCTGGGGCCCAGTTGCAGTTGGCAGCACCTGGGGCCCAGTTGCAGTTGGCAGCACCTGGGGCCCAGTTGCAGTTGGCAGCACCTGGGGCCCAGTTGCAGTTGGCAGCACCTGGGGCCCAGTTGCAGTTGGCAGCACCTGGGGCCCAGTTGCAGTTGGCAGCACCTGGGGCCCAGTTGCAGTTGGCAGCACCTGGGGCCCAGTTGCAGTTGGCAGCACCTGGGGCCCAGTTGCAGTTGGCAGCACCTGGGGCCCAGTTGCAGTTGGCAGCACCTGGGGCCCAGTTGCAGTTGGCAGCACCTGGGGCCCAGTTGCAGTTGGCAGCACCTGGGGCCCAGTTGCAGTTGGCAGCACCTGGGGCCCAGTTGCAGTTGGCAGCACCTGGGGCCCAGTTGCAGTTGGCAGCACCTGGGGCCCAGTTGCAGTTGGCAGCACCTGGGGCCCAGTTGCAGTTGGCAGCACCTGGGGCCCAGTTGCAGTTGGCAGCACCTGGGGCCCAGTTGCAGTTGGCAGCACCTGGGGCCCAGTTGCAGTTGGCAGCACCTGGGGCCCAGTTGCAGTTGGCAGCACCTGGGGCCCAGTTGCAGTTGGCAGCACCTGGGGCCCAGTTGCAGTTGGCAGCACCTGGGGCCCAGTTGCAGTTGGCAGCACCTGGGGCCCAGTTGCAGTTGGCAGCACCTGGGGCCCAGTTGCAGTTGGCAGCACCTGGGGCCCAGTTGCAGTTGGCAGCACCTGGGGCCCAGTTGCAGTTGGCAGCACCTGGGGCCCAGTTGCAGTTGGCAGCACCTGGGGCCCAGTTGCAGTTGGCAGCACCTGGGGCCCAGTTGCAGTTGGCAGCACCTGGGGCCCAGTTGCAGTTGGCAGCACCTGGGGCCCAGTTGCAGTTGGCAGCACCTGGGGCCCAGTTGCAGTTGGCAGCACCTGGGGCCCAGTTGCAGTTGGCAGCACCTGGGGCCCAGTTGCAGTTGGCAGCACCTGGGGCCCAGTTGCAGTTGGCAGCACCTGGGGCCCAGTTGCAGTTGGCAGCACCTGGGGCCCAGTTGCAGTTGGCAGCACCTGGGGCCCAGTTGCAGTTGGCAGCACCTGGGGCCCAGTTGCAGTTGGCAGCACCTGGGGCCCAGTTGCAGTTGGCAGCACCTGGGGCCCAGTTGCAGTTGGCAGCACCTGGGGCCCAGTTGCAGTTGGCAGCACCTGGGGCCCAGTTGCAGTTGGCAGCACCTGGGGCCCAGTTGCAGTTGGCAGCACCTGGGGCCCAGTTGCAGTTGGCAGCACCTGGGGCCCAGTTGCAGTTGGCAGCACCTGGGGCCCAGTTGCAGTTGGCAGCACCTGGGGCCCAGTTGCAGTTGGCAGCACCTGGGGCCCAGTTGCAGTTGGCAGCACCTGGGGCCCAGTTGCAGTTGGCAGCACCTGGGGCCCAGTTGCAGTTGGCAGCACCTGGGGCCCAGTTGCAGTTGGCAGCACCTGGGGCCCAGTTGCAGTTGGCAGCACCTGGGGCCCAGTTGCAGTTGGCAGCACCTGGGGCCCAGTTGCAGTTGGCAGCACCTGGGGCCCAGTTGCAGTTGGCAGCACCTGGGGCCCAGTTGCAGTTGGCAGCACCTGGGGCCCAGTTGCAGTTGGCAGCACCTGGGGCCCAGTTGCAGTTGGCAGCACCTGGGGCCCAGTTGCAGTTGGCAGCACCTGGGGCCCAGTTGCAGTTGGCAGCACCTGGGGCCCAGTTGCAGTTGGCAGCACCTGGGGCCCAGTTGCAGTTGGCAGCACCTGGGGCCCAGTTGCAGTTGGCAGCACCTGGGGCCCAGTTGCAGTTGGCAGCACCTGGGGCCCAGTTGCAGTTGGCAGCACCTGGGGCCCAGTTGCAGTTGGCAGCACCTGGGGCCCAGTTGCAGTTGGCAGCACCTGGGGCCCAGTTGCAGTTGGCAGCACCTGGGGCCCAGTTGCAGTTGGCAGCACCTGGGGCCCAGTTGCAGTTGGCAGCACCTGGGGCCCAGTTGCAGTTGGCAGCACCTGGGGCCCAGTTGCAGTTGGCAGCACCTGGGGCCCAGTTGCAGTTGGCAGCACCTGGGGCCCAGTTGCAGTTGGCAGCACCTGGGGCCCAGTTGCAGTTGGCAGCACCTGGGGCCCAGTTGCAGTTGGCAGCACCTGGGGCCCAGTTGCAGTTGGCAGCACCTGGGGCCCAGTTGCAGTTGGCAGCACCTGGGGCCCAGTTGCAGTTGGCAGCACCTGGGGCCCAGTTGCAGTTGGCAGCACCTGGGGCCCAGTTGCAGTTGGCAGCACCTGGGGCCCAGTCTGCAGTTGGCAGCACCTGGGGCCCAGTTGCAGTTGGCAGCACCTGGGGCCCAGTTGCAGTTGGCAGCACCTGGGGCCCAGTTGCAGTTGGCAGCACCTGGGGCCCAGTTGCAGTTGGCAGCACCTGGGGCCCAGTTGCAGTTGGCAGCACCTGGGGCCCAGTTGCAGTTGGCAGCACCTGGGGCCCAGTTGCAGTTGGCAGCACCTGGGGCCCAGTTGCAGTTGGCAGCACCTGGGGCCCAGTTGCAGTTGGCAGCACCTGGGGCCCAGTTGCAGTTGGCAGCACCTGGGGCCCAGTTGCAGTTGGCAGCACCTGGGGCCCAGTTGCAGTTGGCAGCACCTGGGGCCCAGTTGCAGTTGGCAGCACCTGGGGCCCAGTTGCAGTTGGCAGCACCTGGGGCCCAGTTGCAGTTGGCAGCACCTGGGGCCCAGTTGCAGTTGGCAGCACCTGGGGCCCAGTTGCAGTTGGCAGCACCTGGGGCCCAGTTGCAGTTGGCAGCACCTGGGGCCCAGTTGCAGTTGGCAGCACCTGGGGCCCAGTTGCAGTTGGCAGCACCTGGGGCCCAGTTGCAGTTGGCAGCACCTGGGGCCCAGTTGCAGTTGGCAGCACCTGGGGCCCAGTTGCAGTTGGCAGCACCTGGGGCCCAGTTGCAGTTGGCAGCACCTGGGGCCCAGTTGCAGTTGGCAGCACCTGGGGCCCAGTTGCAGTTGGCAGCACCTGGGGCCCAGTTGCAGTTGGCAGCACCTGGGGCCCAGTTGCAGTTGGCAGCACCTGGGGCCCAGTTGCAGTTGGCAGCACCTGGGGCCCAGTTGCAGTTGGCAGCACCTGGGGCCCAGTTGCAGTTGGCAGCACCTGGGGCCCAGTTGCAGTTGGCAGCACCTGGGGCCCAGTTGCAGTTGGCAGCACCTGGGGCCCAGTTGCAGTTGGCAGCACCTGGGGCCCAGTTGCAGTTGGCAGCACCTGGGGCCCAGTTGCAGTTGGCAGCACCTGGGGCCCAGTTGCAGTTGGCAGCACCTGGGGCCCAGTTGCAGTTGGCAGCACCTGGGGCCCAGTTGCAGTTGGCAGCACCTGGGGCCCAGTTGCAGTTGGCAGCACCTGGGGCCCAGTTGCAGTTGGCAGCACCTGGGGCCCAGTTGCAGTTGGCAGCACCTGGGGCCCAGTTGCAGTTGGCAGCACCTGGGGCCCAGTTGCAGTTGGCAGCACCTGGGGCCCAGTTGCAGTTGGCAGCACCTGGGGCCCAGTTGCAGTTGGCAGCACCTGGGGCCCAGTTGCAGTTGGCAGCACCTGGGGCCCAGTTGCAGTTGGCAGCACCTGGGGCCCAGTTGCAGTTGGCAGCACCTGGGGCCCAGTTGCAGTTGGCAGCACCTGGGGCCCAGTTGCAGTTGGCAGCACCTGGGGCCCAGTTGCAGTTGGCAGCACCTGGGGCCCAGTTGCAGTTGGCAGCACCTGGGGCCCAGTTGCAGTTGGCAGCACCTGGGGCCCAGTTGCAGTTGGCAGCACCTGGGGCCCAGTTGCAGTTGGCAGCACCTGGGGCCCAGTTGCAGTTGGCAGCACCTGGGGCCCAGTTGCAGTTGGCAGCACCTGGGGCCCAGTTGCAGTTGGCAGCACCTGGGGCCCAGTTGCAGTTGGCAGCACCTGGGGCCCAGTTGCAGTTGGCAGCACCTGGGGCCCAGTTGCAGTTGGCAGCACCTGGGGCCCAGTTGCAGTTGGCAGCACCTGGGGCCCAGTTGCAGTTGGCAGCACCTGGGGCCCAGTTGCAGTTGGCAGCACCTGGGGCCCAGTTGCAGTTGGCAGCACCTGGGGCCCAGTTGCAGTTGGCAGCACCTGGGGCCCAGTTGCAGTTGGCAGCACCTGGGGCCCAGTTGCAGTTGGCAGCACCTGGGGCCCAGTTGCAGTTGGCAGCACCTGGGGCCCAGTTGCAGTTGGCAGCACCTGGGGCCCAGTTGCAGTTGGCAGCACCTGGGGCCCAGTTGCAGTTGGCAGCACCTGGGGCCCAGTTGCAGTTGGCAGCACCTGGGGCCCAGTTGCAGTTGGCAGCACCTGGGGCCCAGTTGCAGTTGGCAGCACCTGGGGCCCAGTTGCAGTTGGCAGCACCTGGGGCCCAGTTGCAGTTGGCAGCACCTGGGGCCCAGTTGCAGTTGGCAGCACCTGGGGCCCAGTTGCAGTTGGCAGCACCTGGGGCCCAGTTGCAGTTGGCAGCACCTGGGGCCCAGTTGCAGTTGGCAGCACCTGGGGCCCAGTTGCAGTTGGCAGCACCTGGGGCCCAGTTGCAGTTGGCAGCACCTGGGGCCCAGTTGCAGTTGGCAGCACCTGGGGCCCAGTTGCAGTTGGCAGCACCTGGGGCCCAGTTGCAGTTGGCAGCACCTGGGGCCCAGTTGCAGTTGGCAGCACCTGGGGCCCAGTTGCAGTTGGCAGCACCTGGGGCCCAGTTGCAGTTGGCAGCACCTGGGGCCCAGTTGCAGTTGGCAGCACCTGGGGCCCAGTTGCAGTTGGCAGCACCTGGGGCCCAGTTGCAGTTGGCAGCACCTGGGGCCCAGTTGCAGTTGGCAGCACCTGGGGCCCAGTTGCAGTTGGCAGCACCTGGGGCCCAGTTGCAGTTGGCAGCACCTGGGGCCCAGTTGCAGTTGGCAGCACCTGGGGCCCAGTTGCAGTTGGCAGCACCTGGGGCCCAGTTGCAGTTGGCAGCACCTGGGGCCCAGTTGCAGTTGGCAGCACCTGGGGCCCAGTTGCAGTTGGCAGCACCTGGGGCCCAGTTGCAGTTGGCAGCACCTGGGGCCCAGTTGCAGTTGGCAGCACCTGGGGCCCAGTTGCAGTTGGCAGCACCTGGGGCCCAGTTGCAGTTGGCAGCACCTGGGGCCCAGTTGCAGTTGGCAGCACCTGGGGCCCAGTTGCAGTTGGCAGCACCTGGGGCCCAGTTGCAGTTGGCAGCACCTGGGGCCCAGTTGCAGTTGGCAGCACCTGGGGCCCAGTTGCAGTTGGCAGCACCTGGGGCCCAGTTGCAGTTGGCAGCACCTGGGGCCCAGTTGCAGTTGGCAGCACCTGGGGCCCAGTTGCAGTTGGCAGCACCTGGGGCCCAGTTGCAGTTGGCAGCACCTGGGGCCCAGTTGCAGTTGGCAGCACCTGGGGCCCAGTTGCAGTTGGCAGCACCTGGGGCCCAGTTGCAGTTGGCAGCACCTGGGGCCCAGTTGCAGTTGGCAGCACCTGGGGCCCAGTTGCAGTTGGCAGCACCTGGGGCCCAGTTGCAGTTGGCAGCACCTGGGGCCCAGTTGCAGTTGGCAGCACCTGGGGCCCAGTTGCAGTTGGCAGCACCTGGGGCCCAGTTGCAGTTGGCAGCACCTGGGGCCCAGTTGCAGTTGGCAGCACCTGGGGCCCAGTTGCAGTTGGCAGCACCTGGGGCCCAGTTGCAGTTGGCAGCACCTGGGGCCCAGTTGCAGTTGGCAGCACCTGGGGCCCAGTTGCAGTTGGCAGCACCTGGGGCCCAGTTGCAGTTGGCAGCACCTGGGGCCCAGTTGCAGTTGGCAGCACCTGGGGGCCCAGTTGCAGTTGGCAGCACCTGGGGCCCAGTTGCAGTTGGCAGCACCTGGGGCCCAGTTGCAGTTGGCAGCACCTGGGGCCCAGTTGCAGTTGGCAGCACCTGGGGCCCAGTTGCAGTTGGCAGCACCTGGGGCCCAGTTGCAGTTGGCAGCACCTGGGGCCCAGTTGCAGTTGGCAGCACCTGGGGCCCAGTTGCAGTTGGCAGCACCTGGGGCCCAGTTGCAGTTGGCAGCACCTGGGGCCCAGTTGCAGTTGGCAGCACCTGGGGCCCAGTTGCAGTTGGCAGCACCTGGGGCCCAGTTGCAGTTGGCAGCACCTGGGGCCCAGTTGCAGTTGGCAGCACCTGGGGCCCAGTTGCAGTTGGCAGCACCTGGGGCCCAGTTGCAGTTGGCAGCACCTGGGGCCCAGTTGCAGTTGGCAGCACCTGGGGCCCAGTTGCAGTTGGCAGCACCTGGGGCCCAGTTGCAGTTGGCAGCACCTGGGGCCCAGTTGCAGTTGGCAGCACCTGGGGCCCAGTTGCAGTTGGCAGCACCTGGGGCCCAGTTGCAGTTGGCAGCACCTGGGGCCCAGTTGCAGTTGGCAGCACCTGGGGCCCAGTTGCAGTTGGCAGCACCTGGGGCCCAGTTGCAGTTGGCAGCACCTGGGGCCCAGTTGCAGTTGGCAGCACCTGGGGCCCAGTTGCAGTTGGCAGCACCTGGGGCCCAGTTGCAGTTGGCAGCACCTGGGGCCCAGTTGCAGTTGGCAGCACCTGGGGCCCAGTTGCAGTTGGCAGCACCTGGGGCCCAGTTGCAGTTGGCAGCACCTGGGGCCCAGTTGCAGTTGGCAGCACCTGGGGCCCAGTTGCAGTTGGCAGCACCTGGGGCCCAGTTGCAGTTGGCAGCACCTGGGGCCCAGTTGCAGTTGGCAGCACCTGGGGCCCAGTTGCAGTTGGCAGCACCTGGGGCCCAGTTGCAGTTGGCAGCACCTGGGGCCCAGTTGCAGTTGGCAGCACCTGGGGCCCAGTTGCAGTTGGCAGCACCTGGGGCCCAGTTGCAGTTGGCAGCACCTGGGGCCCAGTTGCAGTTGGCAGCACCTGGGGCCCAGTTGCAGTTGGCAGCACCTGGGGCCCAGTTGCAGTTGGCAGCACCTGGGGCCCAGTTGCAGTTGGCAGCACCTGGGGCCCAGTTGCAGTTGGCAGCACCTGGGGCCCAGTTGCAGTTGGCAGCACCTGGGGCCCAGTTGCAGTTGGCAGCACCTGGGGCCCAGTTGCAGTTGGCAGCACCTGGGGCCCAGTTGCAGTTGGCAGCACCTGGGGCCCAGTTGCAGTTGGCAGCACCTGGGGCCCAGTTGCAGTTGGCAGCACCTGGGGCCCAGTTGCAGTTGGCAGCACCTGGGGCCCAGTTGCAGTTGGCAGCACCTGGGGCCCAGTTGCAGTTGGCAGCACCTGGGGCCCAGTTGCAGTTGGCAGCACCTGGGGCCCAGTTGCAGTTGGCAGCACCTGGGGCCCAGTTGCAGTTGGCAGCACCTGGGGCCCAGTTGCAGTTGGCAGCACCTGGGGCCCAGTTGCAGTTGGCAGCACCTGGGGCCCAGTTGCAGTTGGCAGCACCTGGGGCCCAGTTGCAGTTGGCAGCACCTGGGGCCCAGTTGCAGTTGGCAGCACCTGGGGCCCAGTTGCAGTTGGCAGCACCTGGGGCCCAGTTGCAGTTGGCAGCACCTGGGGCCCAGTTGCAGTTGGCAGCACCTGGGGCCCAGTTGCAGTTGGCAGCACCTGGGGCCCAGTTGCAGTTGGCAGCACCTGGGGCCCAGTTGCAGTTGGCAGCACCTGGGGCCCAGTTGCAGTTGGCAGCACCTGGGGCCCAGTTGCAGTTGGCAGCACCTGGGGCCCAGTTGCAGTTGGCAGCACCTGGGGCCCAGTTGCAGTTGGCAGCACCTGGGGCCCAGTTGCAGTTGGCAGCACCTGGGGCCCAGTTGCAGTTGGCAGCACCTGGGGCCCAGTTGCAGTTGGCAGCACCTGGGGCCCAGTTGCAGTTGGCAGCACCTGGGGCCCAGTTGCAGTTGGCAGCACCTGGGGCCCAGTTGCAGTTGGCAGCACCTGGGGCCCAGTTGCAGTTGGCAGCACCTGGGGCCCAGTTGCAGTTGGCAGCACCTGGGGCCCAGTTGCAGTTGGCAGCACCTGGGGCCCAGTTGCAGTTGGCAGCACCTGGGGCCCAGTTGCAGTTGGCAGCACCTGGGGCCCAGTTGCAGTTGGCAGCACCTGGGGCCCAGTTGCAGTTGGCAGCACCTGGGGCCCAGTTGCAGTTGGCAGCACCTGGGGCCCAGTTGCAGTTGGCAGCACCTGGGGCCCAGTTGCAGTTGGCAGCACCTGGGGCCCAGTTGCAGTTGGCAGCACCTGGGGCCCAGTTGCAGTTGGCAGCACCTGGGGCCCAGTTGCAGTTGGCAGCACCTGGGGCCCAGTTGCAGTTGGCAGCACCTGGGGCCCAGTTGCAGTTGGCAGCACCTGGGGCCCAGTTGCAGTTGGCAGCACCTGGGGCCCAGTTGCAGTTGGCAGCACCTGGGGCCCAGTTGCAGTTGGCAGCACCTGGGGCCCAGTTGCAGTTGGCAGCACCTGGGGCCCAGTTGCAGTTGGCAGCACCTGGGGCCCAGTTGCAGTTGGCAGCACCTGGGGCCCAGTTGCAGTTGGCAGCACCTGGGGCCCAGTTGCAGTTGGCAGCACCTGGGGCCCAGTTGCAGTTGGCAGCACCTGGGGCCCAGTTGCAGTTGGCAGCACCTGGGGCCCAGTTGCAGTTGGCAGCACCTGGGGCCCAGTTGCAGTTGGCAGCACCTGGGGCCCAGTTGCAGTTGGCAGCACCTGGGGCCCAGTTGCAGTTGGCAGCACCTGGGGCCCAGTTGCAGTTGGCAGCACCTGGGGCCCAGTTGCAGTTGGCAGCACCTGGGGCCCAGTTGCAGTTGGCAGCACCTGGGGCCCAGTTGCAGTTGGCAGCACCTGGGGCCCAGTTGCAGTTGGCAGCACCTGG
This sequence comes from Pisaster brevispinus, assembly GCA_023634235.1. NCBI lineage: Eukaryota > Metazoa > Echinodermata > Asteroidea > Forcipulatida > Asteriidae > Pisaster > Pisaster brevispinus. Next base: position 811,119 of record JAMKCF010000043.1, on the reverse strand, counting down.
GGCCCAGTTGCAGTTGGCAGCACCTGGGGCCCAGTTGCAGTTGGCAGCACCTGGGGCCCAGTTGCAGTTGGCAGCACCTGGGGCCCAGTTGCAGTTGGCAGCACCTGGGGCCCAGTTGCAGTTGGCAGCACCTGGGGCCCAGTTGCAGTTGGCAGCACCTGGGGCCCAGTTGCAGTTGGCAGCACCTGGGGCCCAGTTGCAGTTGGCAGCACCTGGGGCCCAGTTGCAGTTGGCAGCACCTGGGGCCCAGTTGCAGTTGGCAGCACCTGGGGCCCAGTTGCAGTTGGCAGCACCTGGGGGCTGGGCAGCCGTGATTCGAACCTCTCACCTTCTCTCTTGTAGTCGCTCGTCCTACCTCTGTGCTAAGTTACTGCCCACCACCACCCTCCGTTTTTGTCCATAATATAGTGACAACTTAATTTTTACGAAGGTAAAAAGAAATCAGTTCATTGGTTTGGGTCTACCTGGGCTCGAACTCGGATCTTTCGATACGCAAGACCGTCACTTAACCAGTTTTGCTAACTAACTGATGTACTTTAAGTTTGCTTCATCTTACATATAAATATTTCTTTACCTTTTATAGTAAGATAAAAAACAAAATCCCGCAAGGGCTCGAACCTGGGTCTTGCGATTTGCTCTACCCTAAACTATCCACTTGCGCTAACTGGCCAGCTCATAAATTGTGCTGTGTATTTACGTTATTAATAATTTGTTACACAACAGTGAAAAATTGTTTTTTAAATGCTGCGCTTCGAACCGGTGTATTGTACTATGCACTACCACGACCTACTCTTCGTATTTAGTTGCGCTGACTGTCCTCCCGGTAACTTCAACTGGGCCCGGCTGCGATATGTTTTCCCGGTCAGTTGAGGCAGAACCAAAAGAGGGCGTTGTTTGCCTTCCATAGGTCATGAATATTAAAAGCTGCATAATGCATGTTAAACACTCAATGTGCGCGATGTGCCACTCGCTCATCGCTTAGCTGAGAGTTTGTATGTAGCCCCACATGAGCTAATTAGTGGATGGATTAATTGGGGGCGCCGAGGTATGATGGTTTGGGATATAAGAATGACGTTTTTGAAGAAATATAATAAGATTTGACGTTTTTATTATGAAAACATCACAGTTGAAAACCAGGAATAACACAAGAACTTTTGATTTTGTTCGCACTGTCTTTGACGGTCGTTGACAAAGGTTTTTGAAATTTGGTGCTAGCACCAAATTTCTCGCCATCACCAAATTTGGTGCTGGCACTAAATTTAGTGCTGAGTTCAGCCTGGTATGAGTGTGTACAGGGTACAAGTGGGCAGATTGCGAAAGGCCTACTGACAATTTATTAGCTGCATTCCATCACTATCATAAATTATATGTTAAGTGCGGGACCATCTTGAAAACTTAGTGGACCGCTTTGAACCATAACTATACGACTGCGTAGGCCTACCATAAAACTTGGTAGACGTATTCCTTCTAATCTAAAATTATTTTAGGCTTAATTGGTACAATTTAGAAGTAAAGTTGAGTTCAATTCAATTCAGTTTAATTCAAAAACCAACCATCAATAACAATGTTATGACAGGCTACATAGGTCTCAAGACAGAAACAGTTGCATTATGCTCAATCCACAAAAAACATCAATAAACAAAAAACCCGGTATTTATTGTGGTTCAATGCAACCACTTGGCCAAAATGGCTACTTGAGTGTTCTACAAAATTACCAACGTCCCAGCAACATAATTCAAACATTTATTTTATAGATTAATGTGTTTGTTAATTTACATTAGGCCCGAAATGTTGCTCTGCATTAAAAGAAATGTACCACTACTAGTCGCTTTAAAGACTGCCATATCTTATTTCTTTAAATAAACTTACATGTATCTCTATATTTAAAGTTCAGAATCAATTTAATAACTACTAACAATAAAGAAACAAACACAACTGATGCTGAACAATCAACACATTTCTATACCAGTGTTGACAACTCATGAAGTCAGTCCTTGGGTTTGCCACACTTTAGTCGAGATTTTATACTTATGAATTCACTTGAATATATTTGGACCCAATGATACTTACTATAGGTTTTATCGGTCAATTTCGGCAATGAGCAGCCAATTTAACCACTACGCTATTCTATTTCGCGCGAAATTAAATGCTACTGAAAAAGGTCATTCGATTTCGTTTTATGACCAGTCAAATGTACTGTTGCGTCATTCGATTAAACAAAATAATCAATCAATTTAACAATTCAACAAAGCTGCATTCAAATTCGCAGGAGCTTTTTGAGGCGTGTGTTTAGTCATTCAAATTCATTTTTGGGCAGTCATTTCTGGAATTTGTGCAATCTAAAAAACGCTTTGAACATGCAACAGTGGAGGTGCAATCTCCTTCAACAAGCCATTCGGAGCGTTGATGTCATCACCTAAGTGAAGTGCATACAGTGGCTACAACCATACCCAAACATATATGCCAAGATGTTTGGCACGCTAACAGATTGATGGTTGAGGAAGAAAACAACATAAACAATAAAAAAAAAAAACCCAGGAAAACATAAAGAAACACCCCATTCAAACACAATACAAAATTAGGTCTAGGTCAGTTAACCAATAAAGATGCCCCCCCCCCCGAAAAAAACCAAAAAACAAACAAAGAAGAAGAAAAACCTCATGGGCCCCATGTAAAGTCTGCAGGAAGACATAAAGACAATAAGGTTTGCCTGAATTAAAGTGAAGATACGAAACAGTTGCCTAGTACAGTTTATCTGTTTATTCGTATTTCTTTAGTCGTACTTATTTGAATTCTCATTTAGCGAAATTGATTGCCTCTTTACGAAATTGAAAAAAAATTCATTCAGTAAAATCTCCAATCGAACCAGCTTTGCTAAATTGAATGATGATTGTGTGTCACGAAAAAGAATGACGATATGCTAAATTGAACACGGTGCTAAAGGAATTTGAATGCCTCAAAACGAAATTGAATGGCCGAATTCTGAATTTGAAACGCAGTAACAGCTGGAGAGGCAAAATAGCTTTAATTCGAACGCACAAAAATTAAATCGGCTGCTCATTTGCCGAAATTGACCGAGAAAACCTACATTGTGACTTGCCTTAACTCAACCAAAGACTACTTGATCTCATTGGAAAGCGCTGCGGATAGTAAAGAATGAATGTCTTTCTTATAGTTTTCCCCAATGTTTTTATCGCTCACTTAACCCCCCCCCTATAGTTTGCACCCCCCCAACATGTGGCCATGTAAAAAAAAAAAAAAAAAAACCCAAGTGGAACAATTTTTAAGAAAAAGGTCATCATAATACCAGCTGAATTTCACCCATTGACTGTGTGAAGCATTCCAATAAAAACTAGAGCTGAGTGTTCGTTTGCAAACGAAACACAGAGCTGTTCCACTTCTTCAAAGATGAAAACTTTAATCAAAACATATTTGAATGTGATATTTTGAATGACGAAAAAATCCTCCTTGGAGTGTAAAGATATCCATTAGTTGTTGAAATGCAATGACGTCATGCTTCAATTTTCACTCTGAAAAAGTCAGTTATGAACCAAAACATCCCGGGACAAAATGTATAGTTTCAGCCACTTAAAAAAAGTTTGATAGATTAAATTAAAATTTACCGGATTCATTATGTAGTTTTGTTTTGCAAATTCATAAAAAATACGCTCTTCAAAGTTTACAGGTTTACAGAATGTTTTTGGGCTTGTTTGAATATTTTATTGTTCATGAAGTTTACAACGAAAATATTGTTGCATTGCAGTATGACAGGACATTTAAAACAGTATTTTTGTTTATGTGCAGTGTGACATTCCAATACAAAAACTATTTGTAGGCCCCTAAACTTTATCAATAGCATAGTAAAATGTTTGACATACGTCAAGAGCATAGTAGAATGTTTGACACGCTTGCACAGTATACAGAAACAGACATTGTTTTGGTGGCACTAGTTTAGAACAATGTGAGAAATGATCCGTTTTATGTGGTTTCAGAGAACGAGGTAATTTTTACCTCAAAATTTTAGGCAACACGTAGACTAAAAACCACTATATATTAATACTATACAATCCATGTACATGTTAATTATAACGACACGTGGTGGCTGTACAGGTCCAGAGTATGAACGTGTAGGCCTACACTATCTGCATTGCCAAACTGGGGTGCGTTTTCGCGGCTGTAACTAATAACGGTTTCGGTCACTGACTAGCGATTAAACAGTGGCCAAGTCAACTGAAACAGTTATTGGTTACGACCGCGAAAACGCACCCCAGTGTGGGTCAACAGACACGTGCGCGTTGACGTCAGGTTTTGACCAGATGTGAAGGTCAAAATTTTATTATCTTTGTGCAAACGTTTAAGCAGGCTCAACATTTTACAGCATGGTACAAAAAGAATGCTAAAATGATACGCAGTTTTTGAGATATGAATTTTTGAAATTTTCAACATTCCGGTTTGAACCGGAGGTCAAGGTCAAATGGGGTCAAATTATGTGTAGCGATTGTTGAACTTTTTACGAACTGTCCGATGATTTATAGACTGTAAAAATCCAACATGTGGTTCATGAGTAATGATTTTGTGCAAATATTAAACTTTGATTTAGTATATTTTGATACCTGGTGACGTCATCATGACATCATCAAGTCTGTGTCGTCTTGATACTAAGGGCCTTGCTGCTGCAACAGGGCCTTGCTGCTGCTGTTTGTTCGGCCATCAATTTCTAAACGTCCACTTAGTCTCAGAACAAAGAAATCAAGAGAAAAACAGGCTACAACAAAACAACAACATTTAATTCTGGTCAACTCGAAACGGGCAGTTTGTTTTTTATGTAAATTCCCATGTTGTTGTTGTTGCTGTTATTGTTGCTTTGTTTTTGCCGTTTTTACTCTCGATGTCTTTGCTTTGAGACTATGCAGTTGACCAGAATTAATTTAAAAGTGTACGCATATTACACTGTGACCTAAAAGTTTGCAAATCTCAACATAAACAATGGAACAGTTAGGGCCTAGGCCCCCTTTTATATAAAAAAAACGATCTAAAGTAAATATACAAATAAATTCACCTTGAAAAAAAAATGCCTACTGAACAAACGGTAAGGTAAGGAAAGCAGAGGGAACCAATAGATCCACTACCATGTATAATAAAAAGGGTCCAGAATAGAGAGCAAGGACGGGGGGGGGGGTGTAACATTTCGCTCGTACCCATTGCCAACCAAAGACTGAGCCCTAGTGAGCTGTAATTTGTACACATTATACACTCTACCATCGATCCACACACACATGCATGTACTTCTCGCGCGAAATAGTTAAAACATTACTAGTGTGACCTACAGTGATCTACAGTGACCTATATGCATAATGCATTAACAACTGACCAGTCAAAAGGCTTTACTGTGAACCCGTAGTAGCATGTGGTGGGAAAAAAATCGCGTCCCGCTGGCAATTTTTTTTTTCCCAGCGCGGTAAAGGCCAAGATTTGCATACCTCGCTCCCATTGGCTGGGACTTGCTGATGAATTTTTATTCATTGAAAACAAGCTATGTAGGCCTTACGCGCGTGTTGTGTACGCGTACATACTGTACACCAATGTACTGCTATCTATGTGAGGACTTTCCTTTGTCCCTCTTACTTAACACTCTCCATAGACTAAGCGCACGAAAAAATGTACGGACAAAAAAGTTCAAAGGATTCCAATGTGAGGACAGCATTGTCTCTTTTGTATTCATTTGTTCTACTGTCCGCAGTCTTATGGTACAACCACATTACACGATCGACGTGTCTGATCTCTTGGTGTGATAGCATAGCATACAAGCCATGTACACACATACTCTCAAAAAGTTGCTTTTGCTCTTGTGTGTACATGTACATGTACATCCATACATAAGTTCGTTAAACAATACTGCGACAATGGACTGTGAGTCCACACGTCTCTCTGTAGTTGGCTGTCCTTCTCTTTGAAGATAGGATACGGTTTCAAAAATGGTTTATTTTTTCCAATAACCCATTCACATACAGTTTATGCAATATGTACAATTAAAAAATAAATAAATAAACGAGAACCCATCAAATGGGACTAACGTTGAACATATGACTGTTTACAGCACGGATGAAAAACGTTATCAAAACGTCGGTCTGCAACACGAGTGAGCACTGGAAAACTGATCTAAATAGCAAATATTTTTTCAAACGAAAAACAATACTGTAATGTATCGAATACCCGTTACCAATTACTTAAACTGCCACCAGGAAAGGTGCAGTCACTACCGGAAAAAAAAAAAAAAAAAAAAAAAAAAACACTTCTAAATTGAACGGGAAAAACCTCAAAGGGGTTGTCAAGGAATCAAATAATCCTAACTTCACAAAGGAAAATAGGCTGACAATATGGAAAGTGTTGGTCTGAGAAATCAGGTCGGGTCCCCGACCTGGACACCAAGGCTTTTCCTGAGCTGGCCCAGGATAGCAGTTGGTGTGGCCTACTTGTTTTCGTACTTTGCTTTGTTTCGAGCTAGCCACACCACCATCCTGAACCTGCTCAGGGCTCGCACCATTTCGAGTTCGATTTTCTTTTGGTGGTTCGAAAAGGGAGTAAACCAAGGTGTCCACGTCGGGGGAATTCGGTTTGTTGTTAAGTTTACCCAGGTAACCGCTGAGCCATTTGCCCGCCGGCTTCACCACACTGCACTCGGTGAATATATGATTCTAATCTAAGGCCAATTTTGACAAGGGGAATTTCTTTCGGAAAAAGTGTATAGCTATGTAGCATACATGTGCAGTAGCTGTGTAGTCATGGTAGTACAGTAGTCAGTACTGCAATGCAACGTATGTATAACGTATGTATAACGTACGTGGATTTAGTGCCAAATGCATACATACATGACATACCCAAGCCAATGGGAGCGAGGTATGCAAATCTTGGCCTTTACCGCGCTGGGAAAAAAGTTTTCGCGTCCCGCTGAGCCCGTCGATGTTGCGCCCTCTACGGCGACTAATACAAAAAGTAGCGTCGCCAACCAAGACTACTACTGGCAGCAGAGAGAGTACGACAGAGCGCCTGAAAAAAAACCCCAGCACAATCGTGTTGCAATCAGTTGGATTGACTGTGGTGTGAATGCAGGCTGTGGTATCCTTTTGTCGAACATTTCAAGATGATGATGGAGTCAAGAATTTTCTTCCTCGTTGTTCTTCTGGCAGCATATACTTCATGTGCCCCTGGTAAATGCTTGTGATTTTAAAATCGTGTCTATATTCATCAAAGTCTCATTACTCAAGCCAAAATTTTGGTTTTTTTTGTATGATGATTTATGAATGAAAAATTGAAACCGAAAGAGCATCAATTCACTCACTTAGTCACTCATGATCACTGTTGTTGTGATCCAGCGTTCACCCACCATGCGTGAACCATGGGTCCCATGGTTCACATATTTTGGTTTATTCTCCAACATGGTCGATGGTTCAATGACGACAATTTAGCTGTGAATGATAACTATATCATGGAAGCAGAAATTACTATTATAAATATTAACAACAACATTTATGAATAGAGCCTAGCTAGAGCATTGTGTAGAGTAGAGGGTTTACACTGACACAGTGACAGTGTGACAGTCTGACACGACAGCAGTGTCAATATACTCAATGACACTGCTGTTGTGTCAGACTTTCGTCTCATATATGTAGGAACTTGGAATATGGAGGTGTTTACTGTTTCTACCTCAGTCCATGTTCGGAACATTGGCAATAGTCATGGGGATGCATATTATATGATTATGAATGATGATTGTCAGTGCTGTAGTCGACCTCGAGTCCCCGTGCTGTCGGATCCCGAGTCCTCCCTACTGAGTCGAGTCCCCTTCCGGTCCATATCCGAGTCTGATGTCTGAGTCCCTCTCTGTCTCTGCTACCCCCATGGTCTCTGTCATATTGTCTATAATTTGTAAAGTTACTCCCGTTCCGTTGTTTAAAGTCCTTGCGTCACATGTGTTGGTATCTTACTGAGTGCTGGCGCTGCACGCCCAAACAAAACAGTTTGTTACTTCCGGCTCCAAAGCTGGCATACATTTGTTTTTGTGTGTGTAATTTTACAAAAAGTCACCCATTTCATCGCTCAAAGGCATTTCTTGTGAAATTAATTTTTACTCTTGAGGAAACTAGCTTACTCCTTATGGCATGTATGGGCTTCAGTTCTGATAATGAGCTGAGCCACTTTCTGTAAAGTGGAATGATGTCGAACTCCTAGAACAGGGTTGTAATAATTGTAACATTCCTCTCGCTGACACTTATATGCCTTGAACTTTGTTCAAACCCAAATTATTAAAAATTTTCCCAGTCAGTTTCCCTTGTGGTTTACATTACTTGATAACAAAAAGAAATGAAGAAAAAAAAAACCTCTAGTTAAAATATAAATCTTGTTTGTTTCATCCGTTACCAAATGATGAATCCCACCATAAAATTAATGTGTTATGAATGAAACAATGGAGGTAGGGGCAATGAACTTTGCACTCACAGTTCAGGTGTTTTTTTTCAACAGCCTATCACATCCCTGTTATTTTGTAAATAGGTGATGTCACAGGCTACATACTGTAGAGGCCTACTGGCGTGTCGTGGCTGAACAGTTAAGAGCACTGGACTCGAGCTCTGGTGTTTTCTGATCAGCAGAGTGTGGGTTCGAGTCACGGTCATGGCATTTTTGTCCTGGAGCAAGATACTTTACTAACTGCTTAGAACTGTCCTTTTGATGAGACATTAAGCCATACATGCCATGGGGCCTACATACGTAGGAGGTCCCATACATGTACATGATTGGTAGACTGTAGTCATTGGTAGTGCACGTAAAAGAACCTACAATGTATACAGTAGAACACCTAACACTTAACGAGAAAGAGTAGGCTTAGGGGTTAACCCCAGTCTTTCTGGGGTCGATTTCACAAAGCACTACGAGTCATCGTAAGACGAGTTGTCAGTATTGCCATAGTGATTTGTATTGTGACATCACACTTTGCTTAGCAATTAGGAGTCAATACACAGTTTAAGACCGGCCTCTGGTTCACATGTACCTACAGGTACATGTACATGTAGCAAGCACCCTTGTTTTACAGGTTTCCTCAGGCTAGTGAGCTACAGTGACTAAGTTCACTTTGCATGAATGAGTCATCCTTGGTTTCACTGCCAGCACTATAAACTGTAGTTTATAATTTACTGTTCTGTGATTCATTTAAATAGTTTACCCTCATCACCCACACAACCCGAATGCCTTTCCAAACACCAGGCCAAGTTCCGCTTGACTTCAGATTTACTGACAGCGACACTCCTAAAGACAGTACGAGTGCCGGACAAAAACAAGATTAATACCCCCCTTAAATGTCATCTCGATTAGCATAATTGCCTCAGCCTTGGTCTCTCAACATGACCTGAAGTGCCCCTTACAATGTCATCTGTCAAGTGGTAAAACTCCCTTGGTGGGGAAATCGGATTTTCCCGCAAGATGAGGCGGCAGAGTAAACAGTGGTAGGATCAGACAGTTAATTAGTGTCCTAATTCTAAGTGCAGTTGAGTAGAAGTTAATTTGCAATGATCAGCCAACCGTTTTTTTGTTTGTTTTTTTTCCGTTCCTAAATTTTTAAAGAGGGGCTCTAAGATCAAGCTTTTCTTTTGTGATGCACTCTTTTTCAAATTTAGAGTTTTTAAAATACCAGGGGTTTCCCTCTAGTCATTTCACTAGTCCACCAGCTTCATTCCTGGCCCATTATCATATTATAGGGATTAAATAAGGATGCTTTCCAAACACTGATCAAGCCAGGCAGACCACTTGGAGAGAATTTTGACTGGTCCTTGGGTGGTTTAACTTATAGCATTTGACCAACGGTTAATAACATGGGAGAATGCTGATTACAAGTTACAACCAGAGTTAACGTGGTTAATCCCCTCGTTCATTCTGTACAATACATGTACATTGTAGTGCATTTTATTCTAGATTTTGCATTTTGTTGCATTTAGCAGGATTCTCATTTCAACTGTTACACCCGGTTGAGACAGGCGCTCTAGAGTCGCGCTGAACCAAATTATTCAATTAACCACATGAAAAGTTTGATGTCGGAAACAGTTAGGAGCGACTGGACGCACTGGAAGTCAAAAGATCGTCTGTTGCAGTCGTTCGGAACGACTCTAGAGTGGTTTCGCTTGGTTTCAGACGTTGATCTTGACATGAGCCGAACCTAATGTAAATGTTATGTTAAGTTTGCCACAGTCTAAAACCAAAATTTATTTGGGTCGACCTAGAGTCGCTCCTATTCTATTTGGTTCGGTGCAACTCTGGAGCGCCTGTCTTAACCGGGTGTTACATTCTTTATTTCGCCAGGTGCCAAGAGAAAAACCCAATGGTGGTCAGGGCTGTACAGTATGATTGTAGCCATGGTCACAGTTTGTCATGTTTGTAGTATAAAACGACCTGTGCAGCTGTGTCACTTGTAGAGTGCACAAGTCTAAAGTCCAGGTTCTAATCAAAGCTGATACAAATGGTGACGTCAAAATAAATACATAATGTGTATTTGCCTTGAAACTTTCCAATTATAATGTCGGTCGTTTTGTTGTCTGTGTACATTATTAGTATTGTGTGTAGGAGAATGTACAACGTACATTACAGTGCATGCCCCTGCTTTTGAAAACCACATCGCTCTCATAAACTGTTTGATTATAATATTAGAAAAATTTAACTATTTCCTCCCCAGTCTGGCCTTCTCTATCTGTTCAGCGTTTTAGTGTTTCTCATTTGTGTGTAACTTTATTGAATTTGTGGAGAGAAATTATGTAATTTATAATAAAAAATAACGCAAAAAAAATGAAAACAAATTTCAATAGAAATACATTTAATATTAACTTTCAATCTGACAGCTCACTGGTTTGAAATTTCAGACCAACACCAAACACCATCAATCCTCTAGAGAATTGTTTCAGCGCTAAGACATGTAAGAGCATACATATTACTATTTGGTGTATGTACATTTATTTATAGGGGGGTGGGGGCGGTCACAAAAATGAAACAGCACCGTGACCCAACACAACAATGTTTGTTTTTCTTCACAAAAGCATGCACACGTCCCCGTTGAGGCGCACGTTGAGGCTTACGTAGGCATATTTACTTAGCGACCTCACACAGGTCAGCGGTCATCTGTTGCGAGATAAAACGGATGTGGTCATTTTTATTCTGTCCACACACCGTGCTAAAAGATAAGTCCCGTGGTTTAGTGTTAAACCACCCTCGCCGACCGATTTAACTCATTCGAGTTCAACCTGATTCGGTTTAGTTTTAAGAGCGTTCAGACACATAAGTTAAACCCGAATGAGTTAAAACTACCTTAAAACCGACTTTAGTACTGTGTCTGAACAACCTCTCAGTCAGTGTCAGTAGATCTCGGTCTCCAACTTTGTGGTCTCGACTACAGCACTGTCCACCAACATGAGCCATAAACTTTCAGAGAGTTTGTCTAAAAATATTCTTCTTTTTGTTGATTGCAGTGTCTAATATAACAGAGCCAAATGCAGATCCATTGTCGACCCCTGAAACAGTAACGACTGGTGAGTTAATAAAAAAAAATATGTATAATAAAATGTTTCTCTTATTACAAAAGAGTCTGAAGAAGGAAATATACTTTATTGTCCATGTAGCCATGATTGCGAGGTTGTCCTGCACTATCCCTATACATGTAAAAAGTTGTGCGTGCACTACAAGGCTCCCAGCATTAACTGGTTTAAAAAAGTAAAGCAAATCTGCTTCATTGCCTTTGCACAATTCACCTTCTCTTTGGAACTCACTTCCACATCACATCAAAGCAAAGAATGTGTCAGCGAAGAATGCCTAGCAGCATGGAGTACGCAAGCCCACAAGCAAAAGTTCTCAGCTAACCGGTGAAATACGCTTGACGCAAGTGTGGGATTCCCTGCTTCCGTAAGCGCCGATTCTTTGCTTTACGGTAAACAGAGCAATGACATTGGGCCCTGATTGTCCATCCCACAGTTTACTGGCCCCCAATTTCATGGCTCTGCTTACCGTGAAATTCTGTGTTTACGGCTACCACTCTCCGCTTACCGTTTGCAGGGTTTGCACTGCTATGTTATCAGGGTTCAAAATTTATTGTGAACTGCAGGCCCAAGGCCAGCTATTGAAGCATCAGGGCAGTGAACTCATGGCTGGAAAAGTTTGACGGTCTTCATTCATTCATTCATTCATTCATTCATTCATTCATTCATTCATTCATTCATTTACTAATTCATTCATTCATTCATTCATTCATTCATTCATTCATTCATTCATTCATTCATTCATTCATTAACTAATTCATTCATTCATTCGTTATTCATTCATATTCATTCATTCATTATGGTATATTAAGATCATGCATCGCAGCCAGAAGCTGAATTGCACATGATTTACAGTAAGAAACAACTAGGTCAATAACACAATAAAAAGTTGCTGAAAATGTGGAAATACAATACACAGAATGACAACAAACCTTTAAAAAACACTGAAAAAATTAAAATTTAGGGGTTCTTAAGCCACCTAATTGGGAAACCAGGCAACTATTAAATGAGCATACAGTCCTAATGAACTCGCTATCAGAAGCACAACTTTAATATACTTATTCCTATTCTAGTTGTGTGTTATAACATGTATAAAGTTTTGTTAGATAGGGGATTGGACTATCCTGATAGCATTTGGTCAATTTTCAGTTTATTTGAGTTGCGTAGTTGCATACCAGTTCTTTGGCCACACAGTGCGGGGCAGCCAATCCCTAAACATACATGTACATTTAAGCTCACCATTTTGTTGACAAACTTGGTACATGTACAGATCAGGTTCCTCCTCTTACAAATGTCTTAGGTTTTTTAGTGCAAATGTTCAGTTTCAGTCTGAAAAATCTCTTTAAGTTCTGTTGAGTATGGAATAATTCTTACCCATAATATAAATTTATGAAAAATAGTGTTAACTGCTGCAAACTGCCTACCAACCAAAAGGACCTTGGTATAAATGCAAAAAAATGTTCCCATAGTACAAATCGTCACGCGTACCACGAAGTGGCCTACATGTGTCTGTCAAAAATAATACATGTTTGCCAATCGGGTTTTATACAAATTATTAATATACTCATTACTGTTAACATTTTCAGCAAGTTTGAATATTACCTAATACGTAATAGTTTGTAATTACACTAATTAGTAAAAACGACGTGTCATTAGATTTGTTGTTTTGTATTTCCACAAAGTGACCTACATATCTCGATTCGCCACTTTACTAATACAAAGTGCTACCACCAATTCAGGCGCACATGCAACATGTGTGACATTTTGCGTTTTCATGAAGTGACCTACCTATCGCGTTAGGCATGTTAGGTCTCAATATGCAATGTGTTTGTACACAGCGCTCTGCGGGCTATACTCGTTTTTCATGTTCATGAAGTGACGTATGTGTTTTGGAATTAGTTACTATGTAATTAAAATAGTTGCAGAAATGAAAACACTCTGACAGTTATGTACAGTGTACGAATAAAGTGTTCAGCTTTATTTTTGTCTTAAAAAATAAAACAAAAATAGCAAGCATACATGTACTCCGAAACAGCAGTATGAAAAACAGTGCAACTGCAGTCGCAATTTTCTTCAAACACGTTTTGGGGGGCTGTGAACGTACATGTAGGCCACTTCGTGGTACGCGTGACGAAATGATAGCCTAGGTACTCGTGTAAGTCTTTAAGTTTAACTGCTTGCTTTTAACTGCTTTCAAAATAAAACAGTTCAAACTCGTGTAGGAATTCTTTTTTTCTCAATTCAATTCTGGTTCATTCTAAAAGTCCTGTAGACGGTCTTGTGGATTTTTTCCCCCTCAAACTCAAGCCCAGCGATTCCAGCCCTGGCATGCCTGGTTATGTTATCTCACATGGTATGCATAATGTGACACATTTTTGTACAGATGTTTGTATATGTACTGTAAATGTAGTAGTGCATGGTACAGAGTACATATTATTGCCGTTATATTTGGTTCATAAGCTTAGTACACATTGCTCAAAGGGCACTATTGACCCAGTCGAACTCACTTGACGTCATTACCACACAATAAATCTTGGTTATTTTGGGGGTCACAGTTTCCCTGTGTGCTGTGTCAAATTTGTGTGTGTGGTGAACATTTTTTAGGTAGGGTTACATGTAGATGCTCACAATTTCTGTTTCTTGCCTTTTGACTCCCAAAATGGCACCATATGGGGTGGCTAGAAATTAACACAGGACCGCAGCATCAGGCGAGTAGAGTCGTGAGTGGACAAGTCTGACGGTTTTGCAGTTTTGTTCAAATGTTGACTTACAGTCTGATAAATATCTTTCAATTCAATGATTGAGTAGAAACACTGTTAAAACCCATACATTGTACATGTATAATGCCAATGAGAAATATCTTCTCTTAGTGCTCGTTCAAATTCAAATTAAACAGTTCAATTGTTAAACGGCAGTGGTATTACATGTATTTTCTTCTCTTATTTCATTTCTGGTCTTGTAAAATAAACATGTTCCAGTAAATATTTTGAGCTACACAAGCCCTGTGATCTTGTAGATTCCCCCCGCCCCCCCCTAATTCGAGCCCGGTATGGGCAAACAGTGTAGGCACTAGCCACGTGTGATGTCAAGGTGCAAATGGTCAAATGCCTAATTACAGAATTAGTACAGTTTAGTTATTTTTCTCCGTGTACATTTATATTCTACATTAATTTTTAATTGTCTTCTCCGTACCACTTGATTACCACTTTACTTTGATCAAGGCCTCTGAGTAATGAGCTTTGAAGGTGCTCAGGAACTTCAGTGGGTCAAATAACTTTTGCTGGTGACTACAATCTACATATAGTACCGTGTATGGCCAATACAACATCTCGTGAAATTTTAATTAAGCGTAAATTGAGAAAAACAAGTTTTTCTAAAAGAATATACAGTTTGATAAAAAATGAATACTGTGGTCATGTTAAAAGTAAGCACAATCGATTAAATTATCAAGCTTACATGTACATGTAGCTCTTTTCATTTTCCTGTCCTTCCATTTTTAATGAATGCAGGGAATTTTTTCCACACATTGTGGGGCTGGGGTAACATGAAATATATTTTTTGTCAATGTTGAGTGTATGTATTTAAAATTACTAAAATTTGGTATCCACTTGCAGTTTATACTATTCTGCATACAATGACAGGTAAATCATCCCTACAAACATGTACCTTGTAAACCACTCCTATCAGAAGATCTATTGGTGCAAAGCTAAATTGTTGTCCGAATCTGTTTTTTTTTAAAGTAATTTTTGTCAAGTGAATTGTCAAATTTCAACGAGTCTCAGGCAAAAACTATGCAAAGAGTTATATAAGAAAACTGTTGGATTTAAACGTTGTGATCATTACCTGATGCATTTTAATGCTTATTACCATGATTACATGTATTATTAACATTATAATGTCTTAACTGTGGGTATACAAAGTTGAATGGTGAAAGATTTTGTCACTTGAAATTTGTCCTTTTTCTAAAGTTGTTTTCCATAAATGCATATTTTATGGCTTCATAAGTGCAAGATATCAGGATTTAAAAATAAGTCATAAATTACAGACACTCTTTTTTGGTTATTTTCATCCCTACATGCCCTAGATACTTTTTTGACACTTTTGGCAGTAAAACCAGGGTCAGATCTCGATTTCTGTTTATTATACCTATTATTCAATTGAAAAACACAACTTGTCCGGTCATAAGTTTACTGGCCCGGGGGCTAAAATCACTGGCCTCGGGCCGGCGGTCCAGTGTCAAATTCGAGCCCTGGACTCATGCTGCTCAGTGCAAATGGTCAATGTCTAATTAGTACAGATTAGTGATTGTACACTGATTGGAACTGTGGGTAAAACCGGGGTCAGTTCCTGAATCCTGTCGTACATTTATAGCCGTCTAAAGCTTTGCAGAGTTTGGACGTGTGAATACTAACTTCCATTAATAAAATAATAGGCCTGATTGAGTGGGCGACAACGCACAAAAATGTGCTACAACGATCTGTTTCGACCCCCAATCAATATTCTGTGCATATTTAAACTAGACATGTGCACCTGTTATCATATTTAAAAAAACATAATAAGAAAACAGATGGTCAGGTGGTTGGGTAGATTTGGATTGTTTTAAATAGATTGTTTGTTCGTCATCACGGCCCTAAGTTGGACAGATTCAAATTCCATTGAGAAAAAATCAGTGCTTGCCAGAACAGAATTGCTCCTTATCCTTTTTAAGAGTTGTTCATGCACAAAAAACACCTGTTACAGTGTGTTGTAGTTAGTGAGAAGTGATTTAAAAAAAAACCATATGTCTCTAGAAATACAACTGGCGAAAATATTCAGTTCGCCATTTTGTTAAGTGGTTTGTTCACGTACAAAATAGCAGACTGTTTGAGTCGTGAAATTAAACAAAAACCACGCAGTTTTGAGGCCCTTGGATTATTATTTTTAAAACATCTTTCATGTCAAAGTTACAACCAATGTTCATTTCATAACAGACCGTTTTTACGGATCATGTGGATGTTTAAATGCGTGAACTTTACAGAAATGCACAGTTGTTGTTTTGTAAAATACGCACAAAGTGTACACAGTAATCCTCAAAGCTGCCAACAATGTATGGGCAATTGGGGATATTTACTTGACTTTGATCGTGCGTGTACAATGCACATGTACAATGTACGCGGCAATGTTTCTGAAGATCTTGAAGGATTATCTCTTGGTTTGATTTTTTTTTTAAGAACTTCAAGGAAACAACAAAAATACAAAATATACTGACACAGGTACAAAATCAGTCTCGATATTAAGAGGCAAAACATGTTGGAACTCCTTTGTACATTAGAGCTTTGAAGTTTGAATGAACGTGCCTTTGGTGTTTGTGTATTTTGGAACAAATTGACACCGCTGCCGACAAACATTCAAGTGTTTCAAAAAGTTTGGTTTTAACAGCTAGCTAATTAAGCTAAGTGTTACAGTCCTTATAGTACATAATTATGTACGTGTACAATGTACAGGTTAGCAAAGAATTTAGATTGTGTCCTTGCAAGACATGTATGGACAGGCCTCGAACTAACCTACGGCGCCCACAGCAATTGCCGTGGTGCCCTGTGCTTTTGCTGTGGTGCCCTTTGCAAAGTTCCAATACAAATTTACATTTTCCTCATAGAGTGCCCCTTACTAAAGGAACATTGCTGTGCCCCTTCAAGAGCAAAGTTCAAGGCCTGCATGGATGATGGAGGCCTACATGTAGTGGTACTTTGTTCCTGCAGGGCTTGCCCTTAACACTAGCCCGGCGTACATTGTCTAGTAAAAACTTCTACGGGCTAGTAAACACCACTTATCAACTTGCCCTGTGAGCTACTAAAAACCTGTGCAACCAACTTGCTTTTAAAAAATGCTTACATTTCTTCCTTTTCAGTTGTGAATATAAAACTTTCAAAATGTGTTTATTAATTTTTGAGTGTGTGAATGAAATTGGTCATGATCGCTATCATTAATACATCAGAAAGATCATGAAGATACATACATGTTTAAAATCCGGGCTACTAAAACTTCTTGGGGGCAAGTAAAATGCACAGTTTACTAGCCCAGTGGGCTACTTTACAAAAAGTTTAAGAGCAAGGCCTGTCCTGTCTTAAGTAAATGGCACCCCTGCTAAACCAGTCAAAGGGCATCAAGGCACTGACTAAGGGCAAGGAGGCAATGTTGTAAAAGTAGGTCTGAAGACCGGTCTCAGTATTGAGACCAAACTTGAAACCCTATTTGTTGAGGTCTCAGCTTTCTTCAGGTCTGGGCTTCAACATGTTCAAAGACTCGGTCTGGGTCTCGGAGGAAAGACCTTGGGTTCTCATCATTTAATTTACTTTCGAAAATATGTAGAAATTTAAAAAAAAGGATGCCTAATTTTCAAGCTTGCCCTGCTATGTGCCCATCAAACGGTGAATAAAGGCGATTTTATGCAGCACTTTATCCACGAGTGTCTCAAAGTGCTTACAAATCATTCATGTCATTATTTATTTCCAAACATTTTTTGGAAGTATTTGAATTATGACAGTCGCTTATGTTCATGTTGTTACACCTTGTGGGTTTACATGTACAAGGTGCTGCAGTGCATTCAGCGGCCACTGCCTGAAGCACCGGGGCAAACCCCTTCTCTTAGCGACGAGTGTAACTGGGTTCTTAACACTGGGGCAAACCCCTTCTGATACACTGTACTTCATGGAGGCAACAGAGGCAATTCGCCTGTGTTGCCCATGGTCATTGCCTTGGTGCCCCTCGTAATGTTCCAATAGAAACTTACAATGTCCTCATAGAGGTGCTCTTTAGAGATGTCATTTTTTGACTGAATTTGTTGCATTCAGCAGTGAAGTGACTTTAGTTAGGGGTGCTTCTATTGTATCTGAACAACTTATAATGGGTATTTCAAAATATTTTTTATGGGAAAAGTATTGACACATGATTGAGAAGTATGATGTAATATTAGGTAAGAATCATGATTCAAATCATATTCAAAAGACTGTATAATAACAGTTAAACATTACACTTATGTGCATACTGTTGCATTTAGCAGGGCAAACACCCTTGCTCAGTCCTTTCCCAAACAGCATGCCTGCACATTGCAACGATATCCCTTGTTGCATTCTGTTGCATTTGGCATGGTTCTCATTTTAACTGTGTTACATTCTGTTGTATTTGGCAGGCTTTGTAGAGAGACCCTAATGGGGGGTTAGGGTTAATCTCCCATTATATGGAGGACAGAATCTCAGGGGAACAGATTTCCAATTGACACCGGAACTCAGGGCTTAAATTTTACACTGGACCTCAGGCCCGAGGCCACTAGTTTTAGTGTTGGTCCAGTCAGACAAGTCTGGCTGTCTTGCATTTTTAAAAATGAATATTAATGAATGATAATACCTCACTGTGTATTATCGTGAACGAAAACAAATTTTCCAACAAATGTTCAAATGTTGACTTTGAGTCTGACAAAATACCCGTCATTTCTATTGAGTAATGAAGTATACTTAAAAACATGGAAGACAATTGTGATATTTATCTTCTGTCACGTGTCTTAGTGATTGTTCAAATAAAATCATGCACGTTAAAAACTGTGTCTGGAAGTTTTTGTCTCATTTTGATTCTGGTCTTGTAAAAACAATTCTGGTCCAGTAAACATTTGTTTAAGCTACGAGCCCTGTTTTCTTGTGGATTATTCTCCCAAGTTCGAGCCCTGGAACTCCCGAAATTGTCTCTGTCCCACCCATGGGATTAATTCTTACGAACACCCGGAGCAAAAATTGTCTTTGAGGAGTTCGAGAATATCATTGTGACAATCAAACCACGACTAAAGCAAGGAAGGGGCCATTCAGAATAATCAACTAACAACAGGCTATTTAAAACTTTAACTGGTCGGTTTCCCTGGCGGTTTATTGCTTGATTTTGGTAAAACTGGATCATCTGAAATTCAACTACACCTGTACATGTAATTTCATGAATTTTGAACAGGTTTGTTGTAAGTTATTTAGTACAACAAACAAAGGACTACAAAGAAAAAGACATGACATTGGCCAAGAGGATGCACTGCAATCTCTCTTAAGAAGTATGGTGTCCAAGTGCTTGCAAAACGGTACGACCATGTTCTGGAGAAAGTTGTGGCGACCGACCAGGTCAAGATCCTCTGGGATTTCAACATTCAGACTGATCATCAAAATAGAACAAAGCTGTTTCTAGATGTTGTAGTTATAGATAAGGCGAAGAAGATGTGTCATTTTAATTGACATGTAGGTGTGCCAGTTGATATAAGGGTAGCTTCGAAGGAGGTGGAAAAGATCCAGAAGTACCAAGACTTGTCCAGTGAAGTTCATGAAATTTGGCAGGGTGTAATTCAAAGTAGTCTCAGTGGTGGTTGGCATGGTTGGAGCACTTGGCTCATTCTGAAGGCACTAGAGAAACACTCACAAACATGTACACATGTAGGTACATGTACAACTGTCTGTGATCCCAGTTGTACCTATTTGAGTGCTTTTCCAGTGCCTTTGGAATGGTATGAGGGTAGATCTGCTACTGAAGGCGGCGCTTTTGGGAACAGCAAGGATCCTGAGAAAGACCCTTGAGGTCTAAGGGCCTCTTGTCACACGAGGCAACTTTTCCAGGCAACTTGGAGGCAACCAACTGCAGTGCATGCTACAGGACCACGTCAGTCATTGTCAGTAGCACATGAGGCATTTTTCAAACAATGTCTTACAATTACTAAGAAAAATATGTGAACATTCAAATGTGAATGTCTTTTCTTCTTGGTGATTGCCTGGAACTGGTTGCCTGTAAATTCCCTCGTGTGACATGGGCCTAAGGTAAGGCTACGGAACGTAGCCTGACTCAAGAATTTTATTTCGGCACAAAGGAAAATGTGATCTTTCGCTTGCACTGCTGTGATGTCATGAAGTACATTACCAATGACAATTGATGTCCTTATAGGAGACTAGCTTGGTGCGCTACATATTTGGCAGCACAGGCTGTATACTCCCAAGGGAGCTGAGATGGTTTAAGGAATGAAATAAATGGCCCAGTGACCAGGGGTAATAATGTTGAAGCGCCATGAGCATCACTGAGTGACGGATTTGAGCGCTATATACATGTACATGTAAGAAGACACTATTATTATTATGGAATAGTTTACTCTAACAAACGATGAAGTTTAATTTCTTTAATTGTTCCTTTCATATACTGAAAAACCAGCATCCACAGCACCAGGGGCAACTACAACACGAGTACCAACAACGCCAGGAAAGCAAACCACCCTAACTGCCGACAAAACTACGCCGCCACCAACAACCCTGCCACCAACAACCCCCGCTGGAACAACTGGACAGGGTAAAACAACTGGACAGGCTAAGACAACTGGACAGGCTGTAACAACTGGACAGGCTAAGACAACTGGACAGGCTGTAACAACTGGACAGGCTGTAACAACTGGACAGGCTGTAACAACTGCATCCCCCGCAACGAAAGCACCGTCGACTCAAAATTTTGACACGGCCAGTTTTATTGGCGGGATAGTCTTAGGCATCGTTATCATTGCTATACTTGGATTTGCCTACAGCTTCTACAAGACAAGGCGGGACAAAAATTACCATACTCTTTAAAAAGCAGAAGGTATACAATTGTATCACGCTTTAGGCCTATACTTTTTTCTTTTTTTCTTTTTTAGTCATTTATTCCGTTGTTAATTAGTGAGATGAAGTTGGACCTTGAAACATGTTTTTGATAAGGCTCTGTTTGTTTTATTATTTTTATTTTTATTTATTTCATTACACGCGCCTAAAGAGAGCAAACACCAACAACGGGATGGTGGAGAGGAACCTAGAAGGAATGTTCAGTTTTAAAATGAGGGGAGGAAAACCTTAAATGGGGAAAACCCACGCAATCAGGTAGGGACTGAAAAACCCAATCCACATGCACGGCCCCCGAGTCTCATTGAGCTGGGATTCAAGCCGGGGCCCACAGAGGTGAAAGGCAGGGAAAGAAACCACTGGGCCAACGTGATGCCCAGGTTTTTATAGTTTTGTTATTCTACCGAAACAACTCAGAACAAACTAACAATATGAAGCTATCCACGTATCAATCTTTTCGTTCTTGTTTTCTTATTTTTCTCTCTTTTTTTTCTGTTATTGTGATATTTTACCAAAAGTGTGCCCAACACTCCAAACTCTGTTTTGGTCTAAATTCATGTTTGCTTTAATGTTCTTGTTCATCAGTAGAACAAAATAATAGATTTTAAAAGAGTTTTATTTACAAAAGATGGTGTCTTTAGAGCATTTATCTTAATTTATTCAAGATATGGATGGTGGTAGAAACCTTGATCGCTAGACTTTGTTCTTGTTTCAAATTAGTTTTGAATTTAAAACATGGCATGATGGAGGAGCATCTATAAAAAATTGAAAATTCTGAGAAGTTGCACTAGTTTTAGTTCAAGACCTTCCTGTTGAGTAGTATTTCACAATCTATCGCAGAGTGAGGGCGCTCTTCAGCATGACTTTATTTAGGTCATGTCCAAATTATGTCTGGTTATGGCTGCGGCTTGATCACCACGTCATCTTGTGTTGAAGTATAGTACATCCTTAGCAACAGTCATAGCCCTAGACGCCAATTTGGATACGCCCTTACATTCACGTACCGCTATCATTCGAGTGGAATAGCGCCCTCAGTCAGTGATAGATCCAAACTTGAACATCAGAAGATTCTTGAAACCAAACGAGAGTTGCACAGGCTCTGGAAGGAGCCAGTGCTTTCAAAAGTTCTTATGCTCAGCGTTAGTTTGTTAGTTTGTTAGTTTGTTTTCAGGTGTTGTGCTCACAACACTGAAAACTTTTTTCGGTTGATGCCTGATGCATTTTACATAAATTTACATAATATTTATGAGATTCTCGAGTTTACTGCCAGTTGTGTGCAAACAAAAAAGTGAGAAATAGTTCAATCATTCCATTAAGAAGTACGTAGGGTTTTTTGTGTGTACATTTGTACCAAGTTAGCGGGAACATGTGGAATGGTAATGTAGTTATATTACTACATGTAGTAGTCTTGAATGATTTTTTCGATGACTTGCCAGGAGGACCAGTTAGTTTGGCAATTCAGTAGTCCACCAGCTTCTTCCCTAGTCCACATTTGAAATGCAACAGGGATCTTTTCAACATGGGACCAGCCAACCACTTGGAGAGAATTCTGACTGGTCCTCGGGTGTTTCAACTGACGTTTGGCCAGCAGACCGCTGTTATGGGAGAACACTGATGGGACACAGACATGCGCTGCATTATTCTGTGTTCTATGCGCACGAGTGGGACGACACGTTTATCTTCAAGCATAAAGCTTAAAACATGTAAAATAGCGCAATGCCTTATCTGCCATGCATTAATGCATTATCTGCGCGAGTTGGACGACGCATTTATCTTCAAGCATATAGCTTAAAAAAGCGCAATGCCTTATCTGCCATGCATTTATGCATTATCTGCGCGAGTGGGACGACACGTTTATCTTCAAGCATAAAGCTTAAAACATGTAAAATAGCACAATGCCTTATCTGCCATGCATTAATGCATTATCTGCACGAGTGGGACGACACTTTTATCTTCAAGCATAAAGCTTAAAACATGTAAAATAGCACAATGCCTTATCTGCCATGCATTAATGCATTATCTGCGCGAGTTGGACGACGCATTTATCTTCAAGCATATAGCTTAAAAAAGCGCAATGCCTTATCTGCCATGCATTAATGCATTATCTGCGCGAGTTGGACGACGCATTTATCTTCAAGCATATAGCTTAAAATAACGCAATACCTTATCTGCAATGCATTATCTGCGCACGAGTGCTTTGGTCAAAATATACTCTTTATAATGAAATATTTGTTGTTTGTTGACTTCTCTGATAATTATATTGTTTCCATATGCAGATTAGTATGCGATTTATAAGAGGCGAGGAAAAGAAAAATAATATATTATAATTATAGTTATTATTAAATTGTTTCTATTAGAGATGTTTTAGTATAATTAATGAAAACACTTGTTTGTGTTCGCCTTTGAGGGGTTTATTATTATTATTATTATTACTATTATTGTTATTATTTATTCGGCATATCAAAAGTAACAATACAAAATAACGAAAGAACAAAACAATACAAGAGGGACAATAAGCCAATGGCACACGCCTGGAATAAAAAAAATTAACTAAAAAACTGTGACTCGAAAGCCTTTAACTGGAATGCCACTGGCTAGAAGATCAGAGTTCAGTTAAGATCGAAGTTCAATCACTTTGCAAGATAGGGTGCAGGGTTCTCCCCTGTTACAAGCAAGAATTGAGGGGAGGATACACAATAAAAAATAATTATACCATAAAAACTATTAAACAGTTTTTGATTTAGAAAAAAAAAAAAAAAAAAAAAAAAAAATTAAGGCCATTTATAGTGCTCCATAGTGCACATTTACATGTAGAGCTTACATCAAGTAAAACATTCTGAGAGCTGCGTTTCAGCGTGCTTCGGCCAAATTTCAAAAATTTGGGTCCAGAATGCCCCCACAGCTTTGAAAAGTGCTGGGGAGGTACCCTGCAAGGCAGATTTATTTCAAGGGAGGGTATACCGTTGGTTATAACCCCAAAAATCATTGACCACAAAGACTCACTTGGTACATTGTAGGTAGGAAGCACTGCAGCTGATAAGAATGTATAACAGTTTGAGAATCGATTTTCTTCTGAGGAATGTGGTTTTAGAGAAAGGGATTCAAAAAGATTGTCAATCTGAGAAACGTTTCTGCATGAAATGTTTCTCGGATTCTTATTCCTCCTGCCAGGACATCCACTCCGGATTTTTCAGCGATTTCTCAAAAACACTACCAACTTTTGAAATGAAATTTTCACAGGTGAGTTTGATTGTATATCTACATTTATACAGGATTAAAACAATCGAGCGGCTCCAAAAACCAAAGGTATACTTTGCCTTTAAATGAGCAGGTATAAGTTCATGTACATGTATGTAACTTACTTGATATTTAAAGTACTATTATAAGTTCCTAAATATATATTGGTAGAAGTACTTAATAACCCCAGGGTACAAATAACGGACCTCACCAAGAAAAAACAAGAGTAGAACTTCGGTTTGGTTTATATTTTACAAAGTGTCTCCATAATCTGAGTGACAATACTTCAGTATCCTGTTGGTACTGTTAATGCATGTAATGTAAGTCTGACGTTTTGAAGCCAGAAGTGCAGTGTTAAGGAATTCAGCGTTCTCTCTTAACAGTGGTTTGCTGGCCAAGTGGCAGTTAAAACACGAGGACCAGTTAAACTTTACTCTAAGTGGTCCGGCTGGCTAGGTCAGTGTTGAAAAGTATCCCTATTGAATATACAGCTAACAGGTGTGGCCAGCTACATGTAGTCACTGAAAAAGTCAAGGGCAAGCCCTGGAGTGTTTAATGAACATGTATACCATTGGTTATTGCACTTTTGGGCTCCAAAACGTCATCATTTACTAAGAAAATTATAAAACACAAAAAGTAGTAAATAGTTGCTGTTTACTTTGTAATGCTCTTATCACAGTCATCACTTCCAGGGCCCAATTTCATAGAGCTGCTTAAGCACAAAAAGTAGCTAAGCACAACAAAATTATGCTTACCAACATGACCAAAGTAAGGTTACCAGCCAAGCTACCATGTCACATGTACAATTTGTGACTGGTATCCTGCTCATTTCTGCTTAGCAGACAATTGTTAAGCAATATTTTCTGCTTAAGCAGCTCTATGAAATTGGGCCCAGGATTTGGGGCAATAGTTCCTAGAACTGCAGTGTCTCTTTTGAAAGAAGAACTATAGAGTCTCTTTGAAAGGAACTAAAGTGTCTCTTTGAAAAGGAGAACTTTGTAATGCTATTTCACAGTCATCACTATCGTCAAAATCCAGTGTCTCTTTTTAAAAGAGATCATGACATGGCTTATCCCCAACTATAAAGAAACACTCAGCAGGGCCGATTTCATAAAGTCTGTATGCAGGAAATTTCTGCTTACTGAACGGCCCTTGAAATAGTTTCTTAACCAATGCTTACTGTAAGCAAAGCAAAAGATGCTGATGCTTTTTGTAAGCAGATGAGTTACGCAAGGCACATTCGCTGTTAAATTTTCACTAGCATTTTTACGAAATGCACGTTTACTATACATTTGTTTCTGCTGAAGAAAGCAAACAAAAGTTTGCTTACCTTACCAGCAAACAAAAAGTGAGCATACCAGTAAACAAAAATGTGTTTACCATATGTTGATCAGTTAACAGCTCTGTGAAATTGTTCCATGGTTTACTTTTTACAGAAATAAGTTTGGCCATTTCTAACTTCAGCGCCGACAACCTGCTATCAAACACGAATCAAGGTTCAAGGTTTTCCAAACATTCCATGATGACAAATTTGATACTCACAACTCTTAGTGACATATTTTCCCTCGTTAAAGACTACCAGCACATGTCACCAAACGCTTGTCTGTCATACAGTCCAGTTCTAGTGGAACTCAAGTTCACGCTGTTGTGAAGTATTTGTGAAAATGTGTTTACTTTAAAATGAATATAAAATAGAAGTATAAACTTAAAGGAACACCTTGCGATGTGTCTATAAATCAAATATTTTGATGTTTAATCTTTCTAGTTCGTCTTTAATCTTTATGGTGCTGGATTGACACGTAGTTTTCTAGTAAATAATAAAGTTCTATCATTTCTTGTCAGGCCTGGAATTTTAAGGGTCATTTCCTCCTGGGCCCAATATCATAAAGCCGGTAAGCTGATGTTTTCTTCTTAGCGGCCCTTTGTACTTCATAGCCACTTCTTACTTTAGCCAAAGCAAAAGGCACGCTAGCTTGCCCGCAGTTCTTGTCATGGGGGGGGGGGGTAACAATGCAAATCCATTGTAAACACCCATAAACCCTGCCAAATCCTCTTGATGATTTACATCTACAATACACTTTTGTTTACGCACATTTTTCTGAAGTACTAAGCACAAACAATTTGGGTACCGGTGTAAACAGCTTTATGAAATTGGTCCCTGGGCATGAATGTCAAAGAGACCATGTAGCTGAAAATATTGCTTAGTACATTTTCCTGCTATAATGCAAAAAAAAGCGTACATTATATTCTGGTTGGCAACCGTTTTTGTTTTGTTTTGGTAAGCATGATTTTTCTGCACTTAGCAAATTTGAGTGATCTAGCAGCTCTTGATATTGGTTAGACATCTCGACCTTTAACCTGTTTAAACGAAGTGCCCTTTCGATATTCCAATAAATGTACCATACTATAAGAGAAATACCCAAATTCCAGGCCTGTTTTTTTTTTCCAACTACGTGGATTTGTGACTATCCATGAACATGTACTATACTTTATACATTGCTGTTAGATGTCTATTTAAGTACAATGTTTACACAGTGCATCGTTTGGTTTCCTTTTGAATTCAGCTCAGCTTAGTGGAGATGAATCTCGCGTATGATTTGACTCGTTCACTGTTAACGTGAAAATGTTGCTGTAAATTTCACAACTGAGTAGCTGCCTTGCCATCAGTGAAATTAACCAAAAGACCTTAGGCATTGACGTCATCTTGCCGCCATCTTAAGAGGGAAACTAAACGACAAAGCAATGAAAATGCACAGATTTTGACCTTTGACCTCCATGCGAGGTGAGGGCGCCCTGCTCAAATGATGTCATTTTTATGCACATGGTCTATTAGTTTGTTAGTCTTGTGACACAGCACCATTTCAGTCCCAGGCATAAAAGAGCTGGAAGCAACCTTTTCATTTTAATTCAACAAAAAGCCAGGACAGTTGAAAATGAGAGTACTCCCAACAGACACAAAAATAGTCTGTTACCCTAATCAGCATTGCATGCTTACAACATCTTTGTATTCAGGGATTAAGACATGAGGAATCTCTTGAATAATGCAGTAGAATTTTTCAGTTAATTTAGTATGACTATTGGTCGACGCTTGTTTTGTTTGTACAAAATATTTGGTTCATAGTTTGCGCTTAGTGTGTTCACGACAAGTTTGAAAACATAAATGTGCACAGACTTGCACATAACTTAACATGGTATAAAGATATTAATGGTGGAAAACTTCCCTTTTTGTGCTTGAAAAATGCTATAGTTTTTGAGAAATGAGTAAAACAATTTATTTTTGATCTCTGGGGTCCACATCCCGATGTTTATAAAACAGTGAGATGGGGTTCTTCATTTTTCTTGTATCTCCAATGACCGATTAAGCGTGTGACTTTCACAGGTATGCTATTTCACAATAATGTTGGGTCACATAAACTGTGGATACTGGTCTTTGACAATATAACCCATTGTTGTCCGCATGTTTTGAATCAAAGGCCGAGATGTAATCCTGTCACTCCACAAGCGTTACAATTGGTTTGTAGAGATAATCTTAGTTTAAAACAGGCTTAGTTTACGTTGAACACTAGTTGTTAAATTTGAGTAGCTAATTGCTGTTGTGGATTTATTTGTTTTTTCTATAACGTTGATTTCTGCAGCACGAGCATAATTTTACAAAAACAAATTGACAATGCCTTAATTAACTGTCTTTAACTTCAGTACGATCTTATTAATTAGTTCTTTAAAAAGGTGCGATTCATCATTTGTTTTGGAGAAGTATAGTCTTATTTATGTATTTATTTTGTTTACACTTGCACCGATGTGTACTAGGCACTTTATTCCCAAGTACTGTGGGAAAACAGTCCCCAGTCTACTCTTGTGGGGTTCGAACCAAGAACCCCCACACTACTCCAATGAAAGACTAGATACATTTCAATGTGATGTTTTTGTTGTTGACAAAAATATACCAATAACATTTGAAAATCTTGTTTAAATTATTCATTGGTTACATTATTGAGACATTGGGGACTATGAAAACAGCTCATTGTTTGTCAAGGTTTTTGTGCACACATACAACAGCGCCCTCAGGTGACAAGTTTTAGAAAGCACTATTTTGCTATTTTGCTTAAAACCTATTCCAACCTGAACATAGTTTAAAACTAGGCAGCTAATGAAGTCTCAATGCAATGACATTAAATTACACTATCTCAAAGTTAAGTATTTTTACATTTTGTGTTTTTGGGGCCCAATTTCATGGTTCTGCTTACCGCCGAATTCTGGGCTTACGGTCACCATTCTCCGCCTATTTTGCAAGCACTGAATTTCTGCGCTAGCTGTGTAAGCCAAGAATACCCAGTAACATGGAGTACGCACGTGCACAAGCCAAAATTCCCTGCTAACCTGTAAAATACGCTTGACGCAAGCACGGAACTCTCTGCTTCCGTAGACGTTGATTCTCTGCTTAGGGTAAGCAGAGCCATGAAATTGGGCCCTGGGCCCAATTTCATAGAGCTGCTTAAGCAGAAAACATTGCCTAACAAATTCCTGCTTAGTAGAAATCAGCAGAATACCAGTCACAAATTGTATTTGTGACATAGTGTTTTGGCTGGTAACTCTGTTCTGGTAAGCATAATATTGTTGTGCATAGCTTATTTTGGTGCTTAAGCAGCTCTATGAAATTGGGCCCAGTTCATTAGCATGATTAGCTTCTGAATGAGCAGAACTAATGTACATGATGTAGGTATCACTTTGCCAATAATCCATTGTGAGGGGGCAAAGACACTATCAGTAACAACTCAAGCAGAGAAAAGAAGCATTTTATGCAGAAAGTGCAAAGCCTGTCAGGCCCTTTCTGAAACCAGGGCTTGGGCTCCAGCTCCGGCTTAGTCAGTTGTTTTGAAAATGTGCGCTTTTGGTATGGGGTTTAAACAGGAGGACAGAGCCAAAGCCCAAGCCCAAGCTGTAGTTTTGAAAAGAGCCATAGACAATAGAACGATGGAGCTTTCAGCTTTTCGTTTTATGCCAGTGGTTTGTGGAGGATATCAAGAAACTACCAGCTGCAGGCTTTGTTTTGCAACCTTTTGAGGATGTTTCAGCGACTTTATTCTCTACTCCTACATTTAACCACAACTCTCTTCAAACAATGTTTTTAAAAAACAACCTTGAACATCATATCTGTTGGGAACTGATTAGATTTTATTGTCGGGGGAATTATTTGATAAAAAACACAAATATAAGAAAGTTAACGCTTCCAACAAAAAGTGACTTTTAAAAAGCACTGCTTACAGGAAGTAAAGTGTAACTCTGTTCGGGTTTCGTGGTGACAGGTCACATGTACAATTTGATTTGACATGTCTTGGGGGTCATGTTCTCGCTTGTGTTAAGTTTTCGGACATTCTTTTTTCAGATTAGGAACTTTTCTTCTTTTTTTCCCCCGGTTTTAAACGAATCATGTATCAAGAGGGGCTCCAAGGTCAAATTCAAAACCCTTCCACTGCGAATTTTGTTTTTAAAAAATAAACAAATACAAAATCACATTTCAAGTACATGGATCTGTACAATCTTGTACAGGAATTTGTTTTAATTCATTCCTGAATTTTCATGATATTCAATCAAACTGGCTTTGAACTTGAGCGTATGGGCCTTGTCACATGAGGTAACTTTTCCAGGTAACTTGGAGGCAACCAACTGCAGTGCATGCTACATGTACATGACCACTTTGGTAGCACAGGAGTCATTTTTCATACTATGTCTTACAATCCACAAGAAAAATATGTGAACATTCAGATGTGAATGTCCTTCCTTCTTAGAGATTGCCTGGAACTGGTTGCCTGTAAATTGCCTCGTGTGACAAAGCCCTATGACTGGTGTAGAAATTCCTCCTTTAGAACGTACAGACCCATTTGTGTTTGATGTCCGATGACGTCATGTTTCAAACTTTCTCTGAAAGAGTAACAAATACACTGAATTTTTACACCATTTTAACGTGAGGTTAGAGACGGGTAATTTTTCCCCAGCTTTCATTAGTACTCCCATCTTTTGGAAGATGAGTGCATCAGAAAATTCAATTTGACCTCTGAGCCCCTCTTTATATATATATGATTGTGGCTGAAAAACACAAACCAAAAAAGGTTTTGTTTGTGGTGAATTGTGAAAGTAAAGTGTCTTATTTTATTCTGTACCCAAAGCAATAAAGCAATTAACTTTGTAAGGTAATGTATTTCTCAGAAATGATAAATAAATGTTGGTTATTGAAATGACAAAACTGTGTTCGGTTTTATTAGGTATTCGGCCATCATTTTGTTATTGTACTGTTTTTAGGTGTTTGGACATCAGCCGAAAACCTATTGTTGTTGTACTGGGTTTTTTTCTTCACCTTTTCATCCCACTGAACCTCGTCATCAAGATTTCGCAAAAAATTAAAGGTCATACAGACTTAAAACTCGGCATATACTTGAACCTCAACATAAAGACGGCACTTAAACAATGACGTCATGATGACGTCATCAGGTGTCGGATTACAAGGTTTTTAAAGTTGAAATGACCATAGTGTATTTCATTCAATTTGAAAGATATGATGTTCATGATTGGGCATCTGATAGATCGAGAATGGGGCAACATTTGAAAAGTTAACGCCAAAATCGTATCGACTTTCGGTCGTACCGGAAGGTCAAAGTTAACCTTTGTTATTTCTCTTCAAAAAATCATTTTCCGGCCGGGCCAAACTATGCAACTGCAGTTGTATTGTCCGATTTTATAGGGACGTGAATGTACCAAATTCTCAGGAAGAACGACTGTAAGGCCAAAAAGCAAGCTTTGAGCTCAAGAAAATGTATGTGATGTGGTTCAGTGATTCGGCATTGGACCATTGTTCATCTATAGCCTGGTTTTCCTGATGGGCTCCCCAGCCTGAATTTGATGCATCAGTTTTAACTGTACAGTCCGGCATTTTGCTATGTATTGGGGCTGCCGAAATTGGCACATTAGCTATCCACCAATTCAAATCAGAAATTGCATGTTCGGATAAAACCATCGTTGCATCAAAATGTCCATCATTTGTGGTTAATGCAGTATTTTTCTCTGCTTCAATAGTTTCTCTGAAAATGGTCCCATCTGGGACTGGCAATTCACAAGAGACTAAAAGGCCTGTTATTCGAGCTACGTCCCGTATTTTGGGATAACATGTTAATGAGCTTCTTGTTACTCATCTTCAAGTATGGCGTCTATGGCCTTCCTGACGCTAAGGATACTGTCAGACTCGTCTGACTCAGAGTCAACTTTATGCCGCCTAGGGCGTGGCTCTGACAAGATTACCATTTGAAATTATTCCACGGCATTTGCCATAGCTGTCAATTGGTTTTGAAGGGATGAAAACTCACTTCTAGTAACGGTTGTTCCCGTTGTCTTTCCCCGATGATCTGACCAGAGGATTGCCACTGGTCAGGCTGCTGGCGTTCGACGGCCCCGGCTCGTCTGGCTGGGTAATGGTTTCCTTCATGAATTCGTCGTCGGAAGGAACGCCCAACAAATCAATGAGATCTTGTTGTTCAGTCATGGTAACGTGTAGTAGTAGTAATAGTAGCAATACACTCCGGTAAAAATGCACTGAGGGACTTGTACCTCGTGTGTGGTTATATACTAGTGAATCCATTGTTTTTACGAAAGATTCTCTCAACTTGACGATGAATGGTGAAATCTCACGTAAGGCCGAAGTGTTATGTGTTAACGAGGTAGAATTCATATTACTGTTGCATCATCATGACGTCATCAAGCATCATATGACGCCACCTTAAAGGTGCACTTTTCAAAGATTCATATTTACAAGAAAAAATGCGTGACAAAACTGAAGCTTTGCATGTACATGTAGTCAAGCCGGGATGTGTAACATCTAAAATTTAAGGTCCTGTTTTAAGTGTTACGTGACGTCATGTTAAAAGTGCATTATTACAATATTAATATTCACAGAAAAAAAATATGCGATCAGGCTGAAATCTCACATGAATTCAGGCAGTGATGTGTTACATCAACAATTTGAGGTGACATCTTGATGTCATCAAGTTCACATGACGTAAGCTTAAAGGTATACACTTTCAAAGATTTACATTTTTACAGGAAAAATCCGCGATCAAGTTGAAACTTTGCATGAATACAAAATCTGAGGTCATTTACAGGAAAAATTTGCATTTATTCCTTGCACCATTTGAAAGCTCTTGAAGTATTGTACAAAATTAATATTATTTTTTATCTCAACTTAAGCTTAGTTGTCTCTGCAGAAAGTCCCAACTAAGACTACAAATGTTACAAGTGTTCGCACTGCAGAGAGGGTTTGCCACTAGTCCATTCCGAACACCATGTTTTTATTTGAAAAAAAAACAACCTCAGTCTTGTTTTTACTGTTATTTTTTACTGTCATTAGATCACCGGACTCAAGCATTGGTCTACACATTTAGAAACATGTAAAACTAAAGTCACCAAAGGGTATATTAACTCTCATTTAAAACTAAAATAAGGCATTGAACAATAAAATAGAAAAAAAAAGTGTTTTCGGCACTCAGATTTGGGGGAGGGGCACTTTCTCCCCCACAGTTCAGTATTTCAGACGGAAAAGAAAAGCACCCTTTGTTTTTATCCGGCATCTTCAGTCACCATTTTCTTGTGTGTCTGTCCTGGTTAGCTGCAGACTACACTGCAGTATCTTAAGTTTTAGTCATAAACTCTTAAGCTTTATAAACAGGGTGCATAATTCGAACATAGCTCTCTATAATTTTAAGTTGAACAAAGAAGAACAGACAAAAGCAGGACTTGACTCTATGGCCTCCAGAGTAATGGCCGGCACTCTACCAACTGAGCTATCTAACCCTAACGTTGGCGGTGTCCCTCTTTTGTCAATATGTTTGTTCGGGGATACAAAAATTAGTGCTTTGAGAAGCGAATTGGTTGTGATAAAGCACTACATAAGAACTGCAAATTATCAGGGCTGGGAATTTACACTGGATGGCAAGCCCAAAGCCAGTGATTTTAGCGTCGGCAGGCCCCGTTAATTCAAGACAAGACAAGTCTTGAATATCTTTAATAAAAACAAGTTATGTTGAAATGTCAGCCTGCTAAACATCTTTTAATTTTGTTGAGTATTGAAGTCGAGTCATATGACAAATGAGATCAATCTTCTCATTTTCTCTGACTTATTTTGATTCTGGTCTTGTAAAAGAGAAAACGGTCCAGTACACATTTTTGGCTACAAACCCTACAGTCTACTTGGACCCCACCGCTGAATTATAAGCTGTTCCGAAATGTTAGTCGGAACAGCTATTGTTTCTGTCAAGATTAATAGCTACTCCAAACTGGTAGTTCTACAACTTTTGTTTGTTTTCTTATTATAAAGTCCCCAGACGATAAAGGTAGCATTGACCTTGTGCATGCCTTGAGTGCAGTCCTTGTTTCTACAAAAATGTATACATACAAAATTCATTGTTTCCATTCAATATTGTTATTTCCTAAATAAAGGTTGTAATTCACAGTTCAAACGCAAGGCATTACAGATATTTAATAAAGGGCACTACTAGGAGTTAACGCACATCTTATTCAACAACGATAGCAAATGCATTGTGCTCCTGCATTTCTTTACAGTGCCATTCACTGATAACCGAAAACCAAATCACGGCAGTGATCGGAATCCTGGCTCTAAAATGACCCATAAACGATCACCTGACTTGACACGCCAAGGGTAAACACAAATATACAATTTATATACAGCGTATAAACAAAATTAGATCCCATTAAAAAATCTGTACATTAGAGGGCAGTGTTGCTTGTCGACCTTTAAAAAAAAAGAAACAATAATAATTCATACAAAATCAGGCTTCCCCATTTTTTACCATATTACGCCATTTATCCTTAAGATTGACGTTGGTCCGTCCATTGAAATCATACGCCATTCTCATTTCAGACCACTTGCCGGGGCCAAACCTCTTGACGGCTTTCTTCAGCAGTTGGCACTCCTCATCAGACCAGAATTGCTTCTTTTTGCTCAGCTGCCTGAAGGCTTGACTAGGATCCAAACTTCTGCGTACTTTCGGTGATCTTAGGGTTGGAAAGGACTCTAAATAAACAAAACAGGAAAAAAAACAGAAGAAAAAAGAAAGAAAAGTTGTTGTAAGAAGAGACAAAACTTCGGTTCACCTCAAAGATCTCCTCAAAGTAACTTTGACCTTAAACCTGCAGACCTTCATTTTTTGGGAGAGTGAGTGTTTAACTGCTGGCTACCTTATGGAAACCGAGGAAAACACATACATGTAAAAGGGAGAATAGAAGGTCTCAATAGGGGAATTCTAAAGACTGGCCTACAGGGTGCTCAACATGGAATATTGTGCACAAAAAGTCAATAGGAGGAAAGTACAGGAACAAAGGAAATAGGAATGTGTCTCCACAGGGATGTCAAAAATAGAATGTGTGCAATTTCTCTCCTCCGCACTCATTAACCTTGTCTGAAAAGAGCGCGAAAAAAAGAAAGAACTTAAAGTGGATTGAAAACAAAATGGTGGGAAGGTCATCTTAACAAACAGCACACACATAATGATACTCGAACGTTTAAGTAAACCGCTGATATTTTATAAAGCTGTTAAGCACAGAAGTTTGCTAAGCACAGACAATTCTTGCTCAGCACAAACAGGTTACCAGCTAAAATACCCTGTAATGTATACTGTTCGTGATTGGTTCCCTGTTGACAATTGCTTAGCAGAACAAGTTGCTGAGCACTAGTTCCTGCTCAATAGCTTTATAAAAATCCGGCCAGAGTTTTATGCAGACATTCTAGACAGCACACAGTTAAAGGTGTAGGAACATTGAAAAATCATTTAGAGGGGACCAGTCACTCTATGACTTGATGCCTCCTTCGGCAGATACCATGCTTGATCACGAGCATTAAACAAATAGATCACGCGCTTAATTTAAATAAGCCATTCAAATGACACCAAGTCAGTGGTTGTGATACAGCAAGGCATGCTGGGAAAAAATTTAATGGTGCCATGAGATTGATATCCAAGGGAACAAGAGCATTACAAAACGCAATCTACCTCCTTATAATGGCGCCCCTTGTGGTGAGGGATAAGTCCAGGATTTTGTTATTTTATTTATTTATTAATTTTGTTTAATGCATGTTCGGCCCAAACAAGGCTAAAAGGCACTCTTGGTAAGGGGCTACAAGAAGAAAACATTTAAGGTGAAAATAACTCAGGGGAGCTGAAGGTAGAAATTGATATTCTTCTTAAAACAGTCTAGATTGTAGGATGGAGGGAATTATGCACCAGGCAAGGGGTTCCAAAGAGATGCAGTACGTGGAATAACACTTTTTCTTCTCCATCTCAGCTCTTCGTTCTTTAAGGTAACAAGAACACAGATACAAACTTACTGTTGGACTGAATAGTTATTTCGGAACCAGACCAAGATATCTGATCTTCAGCAGAGTCTGCTGCCCTCTCTGGCGTTGATCTGATATCCCGAACCATGTTCCTATTTGGTTGGTACTGCTGGTCCCGGATCGATCTGCCCCTATGACAACAGGAAAACAAAAAAGTAGAAAAATGAAAGTCCAAATCTAATGCAAGGAGAACAAGTTTCATCTAGGTCCAATTCAATACAGCTGCTTAATTCTTTCCTTACGGTAGGCGACTTAAATTGACTGCACTCATACCCCCTCTTCCTTGCCACAAGTGACTTTGGTCGACTGTACTCATACCCCCTTTTCTCCTTGCCATAGGTGACTTCAGTTGACAAGGTAACACACACAAAAGCATTCAAGCCTGAGCACAAAGGCCATTTGTAATAAAGCTGTAGTTTTGTCAATGTTTACCCTCCATACCCAAGTTTACCATCATTGGAAAGAGAAAGATCAGATCTTTTCAAATTGGAATAAAATAATCAGAGAAAGGGCAGAAAGTTGCACCCTGCAAACATTGACCCCCCCACCAGTGACCAGGGTTACCTCTTACCTCTTTGGTGTAGACGCTGCCGGACTTGAGGAGACATGATTGTTGGAACATTGAGGGTCCAGTCCAGCGATCGGTGACTGGCTCTGATCCAGGGCGGGTGCAGAGGCGTCACTTGAATCGTTCACTTCTGCTGTCTTTCTCATCGGTGAAGAGTCTCTCTGCTGTTGGGAAAAAACATAGAGACTTCTTTGAGAAAAGGTTGCAAAACTAACAATAAGGTAAAGGAAGAAAGCCAGTTTGAATTCTGTATTTAGCAGCGGGTAGCCCAACAAGTTAATAGATGTAACATTTGCATTGAGGATAATGAATATTATTTATTACCCTGTTCCCCCGATGCAAAATAGATTGATTTGACTTGAAGTTGTGACTCACCTTCAGATCAGATGTTTTCTCAATGTCCGTCCAGTCCTCTTCTGCTAGTGAAGGAGTTGCAGCTTTCAATAGGGCTAAGGAGTAGACTCTGAGAGGTGTTTCAAATAAAGGAAACTTAGAGAATAATAATAATAATAGTGGCTTCTTTTATAGCGCTCGTATCCTTCACTCAGTGACGCTCAAGGCGCCTCAACATTCAGTATTTTCCTGCCAGGTATCTGGGGCAACGTTTCTGAAGTATGAGACCTACTCCTTTACATAGCACCATGTAATGGTTTACAAGGTGCTGTGGCGCAATATGCAGCCAATCAAACCAGGAACAACGGGGCGAACCCCGAAGTGCACTGGGTCCTTTTACGTGCGTTACACAACACATGGGGCCAACGGCTTTACGTCCCATCCGAAGGACGAAGCAATAACGGTTAAGTGTCTTGCTGGACACAAGTTTCACGACCGGGACTCGAACCCACACTCTGCTGAGTCGGAAACACCAAAGTTTGAGTCCAGTGCTGAGCTCTTATCAGCTCGGCTACGACACGCCACACGATTCACGGCGGACAAGCAGGGCTCGAATTTAACACTAGGCCACAGGCCTGAGGCCAGTGTTTTTTAGCATCGGGCCAGGAAAACTTATAACCGGACAAGTCCGATTCTTGTGGTTTTTTTATTGAGTAATAATAGGCTCACTCATTGTGTAATATTTTTGTGAAAAAATGTTGATTATGAATCTGATAAATATAATCGATTCTCTTCACCATCGAAGTACTACACATTTATAAGACAAATTAGATTTTCTCTTAGCGCTTGTTCAACTCATTTTGATTCTGGTCTTGTAAAATAAATTCTGGTCTAGTAAAAATTTTGAGCTACAAGCCCTTGCGGTCTTGTGGATATTTCCCCCAAGTTCAAGCCCTGACAAGGTTGGTGTCAACATGAAGTCTTTTTAAAAAGTGTGGGATGGACAATGGACGAAAAAATTTAAATGACCAAGATCCAAGTGTGAGTTGTACGGAAGTGTATAAAGGACATGGTAAAAAAAAAACCTATTCCGCCCGGGCGGATTACTAATTCGCCCGGGCGGATTACTAATTCGCCCGGGCGGATTACTATTTCGCCCGGGCGGATTACTATTTCGCCCGGGCGTATTACTATTTCGCCAGGGCGGATTACTATTTCGCCCGGGCGGATTACTATTTCGCCAGGGCGGATTACTATTTCGCCCGGGCGGATTACTATTTCGCCCGGGCGGATTACTATTTCGCCCGGGCGGATTACTATTCCGCCCGGGCGGATTACTATTTCGCCAGGGCGGATTACTATTTAGCCCGGGCGGATTACTATTTAGCCCGGGCGGATTACTGCTCAACAGCCTTCAAACAGTGCACGGCATTCATAATCGTGCGAGTTCACCTGTCAATATTACGGAAGTGCATAAAGGACATGGTAATCCGCCCGGGCGAAATAGTAATCCGCCCGGGCGAAATAGTAATCCGCCCGGGCGGAATAGTAATCCGCCCGGGCGAAATAGTAATCCGCCCGGGCGGAATAGGTTTTTTTTTTTAACATGTCCTTTATACACTTCCGTAGAGTTGTGATCTAAGAGCGAGTTATAAAACAATTATTTAATGAATTTCGTTCGTACACTGTCATAGAATCTAGCCACTTGTCAACTTGGAGTCGTCCACATTCTTAAGAAAGTATTTTTTAAAGAATTTTCAGAGTGTGGGGTGGACAATTTGTCTGCGTCTATTTTATGTTTATCATGAACAAATTCAAATGACTGTGATTTACAAGCGAGTTATACAAAACAAATATTTTGTTTGCGCGTTGTCACAGAATATAATCACTCGATAAAATCTGGCTTATTCCATTTCACTTCATGAAATGGAATAGTCCAGATAAGGAGGCAGAGCTTAAACGTTAAGTCTGTTGCCCCTTTTCTAACAGACTGGCATCAGTTTGAAGAATACAATCACAAGCCTAACGTGTAACTAATATTATTATTATTTTTTTATTGACTGCGTGTTTCAGCTTTTTACTTATTTCAACCAATGTGCAGTTCAACCTTTGGGCTGCAACATGGGGGTGAATAAACCAATAATAACAATAGTAATAATAAGATCCAAAAGTACCAAAACCTGGCCAGGGAACTTCGTAAGAATTGACAGGTGAAAGTGAAAGTAGTCCCTGTGGTGGTTGGAGCATTTAGCACCATTCCGAAAGCACTGGGGAAACATCTAGATGAAATAGGGACAAATGTGAGGGTAGATCTGTTACAAAAGGCTGCGCTTTTGGGAACAGCAAGTATCCTGAGAAAGACCCTTTGAGATCTAAGACTACGGGCTGTAGCCCGACTCGAGAAGATACCGGCACAAAGGAACATGTGATCTTTCTTTTGCATGCTGTGATAAAATAAAAGAACCAGGGTTTGCCCTAAAGTATTTTGGTGACTGGCCAGCAGGACCAGTTGGCTTGTCTGTCACCTATTTTACTAGTACGTAATTAAGTAAGGTTTGGGTAACACCATGTGGAAATATCTTTTGAGTAGTGTAGGTTCTGAAAAGAACCGGTTGTTAACGACTCTGTTAACCGACTCTCCGTTAACGACTTGAGAGTCGTTAACCACCGGTTCTTTTCAGAACCTATACTACTCAAAAGAGATTTCCACATGGTGTTACCGCAAGCCTTACTTGCAAACTTTAAAATCCTACTTAGTCCGTAATTCATACAAAATAGGGAAGCATTCCAACACTGAACTAGCGAACCACTTGTAGTGAATTTTGACTTGTCCTCAGATGCTTTAACTTGCATTCGGTCAGCTGACCACTACTCCATGTACTCAGGAAGAGACCTGATAACAATACTAACAAAGCCTTCTTGACGTACCCTGTATCGCTGTCAGAACAGTGTCCGTTTGTAGCTCCACACTTTCTCTTGAGCGGTGATCTAACTCTAAGGCCAACCGGGGTGCCAAAATTGCTATTATTCTCATTTTGCGGATCGGAAGTTGGCAACTCGTCCTCTTTGGATGTTTGGTCCGACACCCGATGATCACCTCTGTCCAACCGGCTGCGTGACAGCTCCCGCAGACCTGACCCGAAAGAAAGAAAAATACTTCGGGAGATAGACCCTTAGGAGATAATCCCTTAGGAGATAATCCCTTAGGAGATAATCCCTTGGGAGATATACCCTTAGAAGATCAAATCGTAGCATGTGTGGTAGTGGACATGCATTCTAGTGCACTGGACTCAAGTTCATGGATCTCAAACACATGTGTCACATTGGTAAGTGTCAAAAGACCAATATCCATATTTCACAAAACTCATTGCATGATTGGTTAGTAAACAGAGGCTGAGCGGCTGCGTTAATAATTTGAGCGCTTGACGCGCCTGCAAGCCAACATGCAATTTACTCATAAAGATGGCGTCTATTGGGAATTATCTATACATGTAAATTAAATAACAAACCTGTGAAAGTTTCAGCTCAATTGGTCATCAGAGTCACAAGAAAACGGTGGACAAAAATATTAAATGTTTTCACTGTTTTGGACAAATTGGGTTTGGGACAAATTGTTTTACTAATTTCTCAAAAACTATAGCATTTCAAGCAAACAATATTTCAAACGGAGCTTCCAACCATGACCATCTTTATACCATGTAAGGGACCGTTCACAACTATCAACATTTTCACGAGCGTACAAACCGTACGCTGGGGGGGGGGGGGAGGGGGTTAATGCCCGCCGTACGCTTTTTAAACATTTTTTTTTATGTTGATATTTACGCGACTCTCCTGAAAAAATTGCTCTGTGATTTTCACTTTTTTCTCAAAAACTTGAAGACTTACAATGTATGAAGATGAAACTTCTACAGGTAAACTATAATACATACATCTTCATTCACACTGAATAGTGGTTCATGTCATGGCCAAAAACTTGATCTACAAAAAAAACCCTTTAAATCACATGCAAGTGTCTATATATAGACTTGTGTGAAAAAAAAAATCAACATTTCTTTCGTACACTTTTAGGGGGGAGGGGGGGGTCTTGAAAAAGTGTACTCTTTGTACACTTGTGAAAATGTTGATAATTGTGAACGGCCCCTAAGTTATGCGTGAATCTGTGAATGTTTATATTTTTACTCTTACCAATGTTACGCAAACCCTTCTTAACCCTGGGTTGCCACGCCCCTTTCAGATAGGCTCCAAGGTACAGTTGAGTTTTGTGACGCACTCGATTTTCCCATAGATTCGAGTCCTCATGAAACTTGGGAAAGAGTCTCTACCCTCTAAAACACACATGCATTATTTATACCTACTCTTTCAGCTAGCACAGTAATTCGGCACTTGCAAAATAAGTAGAGAACGTTGATCATACGCACAGAGTCTGGCGGTAAGCAGAGCCATTCAATTGGGCCCAGAGCTTGAGTCCGCTGCAATTGACCACTCGGCAATGACATGATAAACTTATTTTTATGACTGACCTTTCAGCGGAGAAGAGCGTCTTGAAGACCCACCCTCATCTGCTTTGGATGAGGCATCGACCACTGACGATGAGGGCATTTCATCATCAATTTCATCATTTGTTCCTCGTTTCTGTTCAGCTTTCCTTTGAATCTTGTAAATAAATCCAGTCATATTTTATTATTATTTGTTATAATGAAAACACTAATCTCCATAGCGGTTGCGAGAGAGTTGACCATCATTTATAATATGATTAAGTTCTTATATAGCGATTTATCACACCCGATGGGCGTATCAAAGCACTCAGTATTTTTTCCTGCAAGGTAAGCTGAGCTCATTTTGAAGTATGAGACCTATTCCTTTACAAACACCATGTAATGGTTTACAAGGTGCTATGGCGCAATATGCTGCCAATCAAACCAGGAACACCGGAGCGGACCCCTTCTCTTTTATGATAAGTTCAATGAGTTCATTTATGTAGATTACACACCACACAGGGCTTTACGTCCCATCCGAAGGACGAAGGAAATGGTTAGGTGTCTTGCTTAAGGACACAAGTGTCACGACCGGGACTCGAACCCACACTCTGCTGACCAACCACTTTGAACCATGGAACTGCACACAGAGTGTGAATGGTGCCAATCTGGACTATTCCATTGCACAAGGTGAAGCCGAGTGGAATGGAAAAGCCGGATTTCACCCAGTGAGGAAAATGTTGCGACAAAGCAAGAGCGAAATGTATTTAACATTTGTTTTATCTCACTTAGACAAAGATCCTTGTCATTTGAAATTTGTTAACACCATGAACACCAAACACAAAATAGGCATGGAAACTCATCCATTCAACACTCTGAATACTCTAAAACCCCCTTCTAAACAATGTGACTGACTCCACATAAAAACCAACCTTGTCCACCATCAAAACCTCACCTCACTTGGACAAATGGGTGGGGAACATTATTTTGAAAACTACGCTGTGACGCGGTTGTGAAGCGTCCTATATTTGTCAATATAGGACTCCTCCATAAAATTTTGGGGTGCTACGCGTTGTGGCAGTGAATACATGGCCAAATAAAGCACAACACATGACCTGTGTTCCACCAACCAAATGACACGGATCTATGTGTGGCGTATTTAATACCATTTATTTGACTTACCGTGAGTAACATGGGAGGACTGAATGTGTTGTAAATCTTTTGCAAGAATGGCTTCACTTCTTGTAGGAAGTCCTCATAAGTGTGAAGATCCAGGAATCTCTGACTGACTTTCTTGGCTTTGATGAAGGACTGGAGTTGACTCTGAACTTTGACCTTTTACACAAAACAAGAACATGCAGTGAATATAGAATTAATTATTTTTATCTCAACAAAAATCAATGGTGGCCTGATGTTTTCGACCCTAGCAGAGTCTTTCTCGAAGGCTAAATGACAATACTACAAACATAAACAGGTAGTATACTGATGTAACAAAAGCAGTCAAGTGGAAATAGATGATAGACATGATAGAGATGAAAGCACACAGAGAAAGCAGGAGGCTGAACAGAGAGGAGGGTAACAAAAAGGGGGGGGGGTTTGGGGGGAAGGGGCTGGTTGACCACAAGAGGTGGGGAACACAATGGACAAACTCAATGATGGGGAGAGGGAGAGAAAAGTAGTTTATTAGTGAATGAGACTGCAGGGCTTGTAGTTCAAAACTTTTACTGAATCAGAAATTTGTAACACAATACCAGAGAACAAAAATGAGAACAAAAAACTACAAAACAAAAGGCCTCACAATTTAACTGTTCTAAGAGAAGATTGATCTCATTTGTCTTATTTGTAAAACATTTCATACTCAACCGAATTGAAAGATATTCATCAGACTCAAGTCAACATTTGAACAGAATTTTAA
This sequence comes from Pisaster brevispinus, assembly GCA_023634235.1. NCBI lineage: Eukaryota > Metazoa > Echinodermata > Asteroidea > Forcipulatida > Asteriidae > Pisaster > Pisaster brevispinus. Next base: position 767,997 of record JAMKCF010000043.1, on the reverse strand, counting down.
AAATTAAACATGAAGTGAAGTGTTATTCTACAAAGACACAAGACAGATGGACTTGTCCGGTCGTAAGTTTACTGGCCAGATGTTTCAAAACACTGGCCTCAGGCCTGCGGTCCAGTGTTAGTTTCGAGCCCTACTATTTGGGCTGTTCTTGAACTGACTTGTCCTGGAGTTGAAAGTGGGAGTAATGACGCGCATTTGAGCAAGTTGGGGTTGCGAGACTCCCGACTGGTAGTAGGAGGCAGGACTCGAATTTGACACTGGACCGCTGGCCCGAGGCCAGTGATTTTAGCCTCGGGGCCAGTAAACTCATGACCTGACATGTCGGCGGTCTTGGGTTTTTCAACTGAATAATAGCCACTATGTAATATCTTTAACAGAAAGAAATGGTGTTCAGATGTTGGACTCGAGTCTAGTACAATTCTGTTCAGTATCAAGACAAAATAATGAGATACATTGTAAATCTTCTCTTAATAGTTCAATTTACATATTAAACTGTGTAGAAAGCTCTTTGTCATAAAGATTCTGGTCTTGTGAAATAAATTCTGGTCCAGTAAACAATTTTAGCAACAAGCCCTGCGGTCTTGTGAAGTTTCACCCCAAGTTCGAGCCCTGAGGAGGGAGGTGATTGAGAGGCAATCAGCATCCTTCACTCACCCTCGAGTCTGCTTTGGAAGCATCTTCCGGTACACTGTCCCCAAATAAACTCAGGAACACACGATGGGCTTTGTCGAAATCTTCCAATCTACAGCATACAATCACGGCCTTGGGGTTAAAATACCAAAAAATAAAGTTGAATTTACTGAAAAACTGTAACGAAAATAAACAAGGCTTCACTCTTTTTATACTGGGCCAAACATTTTGCACAGAAATATCTTACATGTACTTCTCAGTTACCAGCTGGAAATGTTTACAGCCTAGTAGATTTATTTGGACCCTAGTTTTCTTCTTAAAATAAGCTTTGTGAAATGTTCCCTCGGTCACAGTGCCTGAACCAAAGGCGCTGTTGTGGGCTGACATAACACACAGTGGTTATTGGACCATTTACCCAAGGACCTAATAACCCCAGGTCACCTCTTCCTGTTTAGGAAATATTTGACCTTTATCAATAATAATGTAGCTCTGTGGTGTAAATCCTTTGCAAATAGTTATTGTCATTCTTTGCCTTGTACTAAAAATAGGGCTCGATCGCAACAGTAATAATTTACCTGACTAGCTTTTTTTCTTCTTGTAACTTGGGTTTAAAAAGAAGAGGGCTAACTACGATTTACATTGTTGTTTGTACATGTACGTGTTGTGATTGCGGCACTTCACCGATCAGCAGCACAATCGTTCCCATCATGCATCACAGCATTCTCAACAAGAACTTGTACAAGCTCATCAGCCAATCCGCAGAAATGGTGTCTTGGGCCTTAACAGGTCAAAGTTCAACAGATCAATATTGGACAGTGTGGCTGAGCATGAGTGGGGCTAGGATTTTGGAGCCATACCTGTTCCTTAATGATGTCACGAAATTGGTCAATCTCGTTCTGGGTGCAATCACACTGTAGGTTTAACACGACAGAGTCAAAACACCCGAGGGCATCCTCGAGGGGCGTGTCTTGTTGGTCGTCTTTATACATGGCGTTCACGTCTTGGCCGTCTACCAGGCGCACCAGAAGCAGCAAGAAGTTCACTAATCTGCACCTGTCTGAGCTAATGTCCATCTTCTGACACAGAATGCCTGTTGGTTGAAAGGAATTGATCCCTTTTTGTTATAATTGCATCGAGGATAACAAATAATAATATGTTATGCGTTTACACGTACAACTCAATACTTCAGGTCAAATACATGTAGGTCCCTCAAGCACATTACACTCCAAGTACCATCGGGACCAAAATAACCAACTTCAAGTAACCATCTCAACTCCTCAACCAACACCTTTGCTTTTTTCTTGAGTTTCTAACCTCTTCTGGTTAAACCAGCCACTTTCCTCTACCTACTCCCTTTGTCTCCTTCGATATTGTTCATCCCTTGCTTTTCCTGTGTCATTTCTGCCTCTCTCTCTTTTTTTATTTCTGCAAAAAAAAAGGTTAGTGGCCTGACATTTCGACCCTAGCAGAGTCTTTCCTGAAGGCTAAATCGAGAAATCTGTTTATTTTTTTTCCACTTGACTGCTTCTGTTACAGCATTTGTGTATTGTGTTGTCATTTATCCTTCGAGAAAGACTCTGATAGTGCTACTATTCCTAAAACAAGGTTGAAATGTCAGACCATTAACTTTTTTGTGTGTGCATATTTTAGGCCCTAGTCCTTACTTTTGTTTGGTTGGTAAATTAGAAGTAAAAGAGGATTACAGCGACTTCTGTACTGACACTGACAGTGACAGTGACACTGTTTACAGTTACACTATGCTCGGATATGGATATTGTTCTAAAGTACTTGTCGTTTACAACATCACGTGTACATTCCCTTTTTCAAATGTAGAAACCATAACAAGCAATCCCAAACTAACTTTCTTTTATTTTGTGAAAACGATTGGATCCGTTTTGTAGCCCTATTTATTGCACTGCACTACACTGCACTTCTGCATCAGCCATCATCAACTGATGCAATTCCACTCCAGTCAGGGCTCGATTTCACAAACAACAAAGCACTAAGACCAGATTGACCTTAAGATGTGTATCAATCCTAACCGGTCATACTAATTAGCCAACAGGCACTAGCGCAATAGCATCACGTCGGCCAATTTTACGGACGGAGAAAGTTGACTATTTTTTACGAAAAAAACATTTTTTCCCGAGACGACAAATATGTATGCACGATGGTTCCAGTCAGTTTTAAACGTGTTTCCAGATACACTCTGATTACAACCATTGTATTTGATGTTATTTTAAACTTGTTGTCTTGGGTTGTCTTGAGTTGTCTTGAGTTGTCGTGAAATGGGCCTGTTGACGCTAGTATAGTACGACGCTTCGACCCATCCTAACTGCCTAATTGCTAAGCAAAGTGTGATGTCACAATTCAAATCACTAACTACTCCGCTGGAGAACGGAGGGTTACGATTATGGTATTGGTAATGTTCAGTCCCAACTTTTGACAATCGTCCCAACTACAGTTTGACAGCGACTGAAGTGACAAGATGAGTAAATTCGACACTTACCTTGAAAAAGTTGTCTTTCTGACTCCCCATCAAGAGTGTTCTGCTCCTTGAATTCATCCCAAAACACATGAGCCAGATACTCAAGAATCCACCCCATAACGGCTCGTGAATCCATTGTTTTACCCTCTGCTGAGTGCTGCTGTCTTGAAGAAACCGCCGCATTTAATGCTTGTTTTGTTGTTGGACGCAATCTTTGAAATTGGACAAGTTGGTTTTTTGAATGATTGCAAAGTTGAACACCGCGCAATCTTTGTCGTTTGGGGCACCCGATGCGCAAAGGTAACCCACGCATTGCTCGCGTCCCGGGTAATTACTAAACTACACCCAGTCCCTCCAGATCATTGATCTCCGCTCCAGCTCATGTTAACCTCGTTCCCAGGGGGTGCCAACCTCACTCTCAGAGGCGAACGATCTCGCCGCACTATTGTACATGTAATGTTCGCTCGGCCCCAGCGGCCTATCCAGGACCGCTGGGATGGGCTAATCAGCTTGCACAGATTCTTGTTCAGGAAGTACGTCATGCGTGCAGTGCTTGCAGGCAGTGTGAGTGTGATACATGATGGGACTGAGCATTAACCAATGAGCGTGCTTGATACGTTTGCCCATCCCAGCGCCTTTGGTTTTGATTAAGGCAAGGCGCTGGGGACGAGCGAACATGTAATGAAGTATGCGACCAATTGAGGAAGCCATAGAGCAACTGGTTCTCCTCATTCTTCTTTGATCTTGTGATATACAAAAAAGATTAATTTTGAAGTGGATTGCTTCAAAATACTTGCATTTTGACGTTGCGCGTAATAAGCACCAGGCTATAACTTACAAAATGCCCCACAAGCACTTGAAAACTTTGCAACAAGCGAGCACTTAGCAGAGCAGTAACTTTTGGCCAGCCAATCAATTGCCGGTTTTGCCCATTAGGCAGCGAGGCTGCCATTACAGTTACCTTTCCGCAGACGGGTACCAGCAACCTGAAGAAATCATGATGGGCTTACATGTATAGAGGACACGGGTACAAGCGAAAATGATTTGTAAACGATAAAGAAGAAAAAAACAATCATAAACAAAGTATGACTCAAAGCAAACTAAGTCAAGCTGAAACTGCTGAAATAAATAAAATTCGAGCCTTACAACATTTCATGATCTCGTACTAAAAATAATAATTTATTGAATTTGTATTGCGCTCTTTCCAGGACCAACCCGTTCGAGGGCGGATATTAACAATACAACATATCAGAGTAAGGAAATTACGCAAGAAAAAGATAGTGGAAGGTGCACATCCTGTTTTTGATGTGAACGACTTATAAACGAAACCTTATTAGTGGAAACTTTTTCGAAGGGTTTTCAAATAGTTATGTCATAATACAAAGTTGACGGAAAACATTCATCAGTCTGACCATTGTCTGACTTTATTGACACAGCCAACAATCATACCAATCCCCCATTGCCCAATTATATCTCTTCGACGTTCATACTAAACGTTTCTCAGTTTTAAAAACATCTCACCACCGTCACCACTTGATGATTCAGGATACACTTTATAACGTAATTGTGCATTAAATAAAACAATCATTTTAATAAGCAATGATGTTCACTCAAAAACTTACCGTTTTTGTCCCGTGTAGCAACGATAAACACGTGCCGTGAGGAGGGTCCGAAACACCCTTCACGATCCAATGACACATCCTTTCTTCTCGGAGTGTGATAAAAACATAACCAAAGTTCGTCTTTTTCTGCTTGCATTTTCTCACATAATTAATAGTCATATGAATCACTGAAGTAGGTGGCCATCTCAGCGAAACTTCGTCTTTATTCCATTTTGATCATTAAGCCACGAGAAGGGCGAATAGGAGAAATATTAGACGCTGAATATGAACGGAATTCAGATCTATTTGGTATTGGTAGTACGCCAGTGATAAGATTGCACCACGTTGTAAGTACGGTGACCCGTGGTGTGTCATAACACTGCACGAATGGATCACGTCACTTCAGAGAAGGCGCACATGGCATTACGTTGGTCTATAATAAGTGTCTTGACTGGCAGTTCTTTTCGTTTGGTTACAGTGTCGGCGTATTCTTGTGTTGGCCTACACTACCGTGCGTTGTCATACAAGGTCGTTCAACAGACACTTGCGCTTTGACGCCCAGTTTTGACCAGATGCAAAGATTAAAATGCTATAATCTCTGTGCAAAAGTTTCGGCAGAATAACTCATCTATAACCTGATGCAAAATTCATGTTAAAATATGACGTAGTTTTTGAGATATGAATTTTGTGAAATTTTCAACTTCCGGTTTGAACCGGAAGTAAAGGTCAATTGGGGTCATGTTGTGTGTAGCGTTTGTTGACCTTTTAACGACCAATCCGATGATGTGTAGATTGTAAAAATCCGACATGTGGTTCATGAGTTATGTTTTTTTTACAAATATTAAACATTGATTTTATGTAATTCAATACCCGATGACGTCATCATGACATCATCATGTTTGTGGCGTCTTGATGATATTGTTCAATTCTCTTATGAGTTTCAATGTTCAAATCAATTTCAATTTTGAGTTATGACAACAATTTGAATTTTTTAACGAAAAAACACAAAGGCAGACTTTGACCTTCCGTTAAGACCGGAAGAAGAGGTCATACGATTTTGGCGTTAACTTTTCAAATGTTGCCCCAGTCTCGATCTATCCGATACCCAAATATGAGCATCATAGCTTTAATGTTCACAAACATACAAGCATTTGCATATGGTCACTTTTTGACCTAAAATCGCTTGTAATTTGATATCCGATGACGTCATCACAACGTCACAACTAACTCAGCTTCTGCTAATTATGGTCTAACTTCACATCAAGTTTCAAGTTGATCCAAGGTTCGCAAGTATGCTTTTGCTTGCGGACAAACGACTCTGAAAAGAATAAGCAAAACAAAAAAAGTAAAAAACTAGAGCTTTAGTGTTTGTTGAAACAAACACTAGGTGTTCGGGTGTCGTCGGAGTCAGTGTAATTGTGTTGATGTCAGAACATTTGAATCGATAAACAGGGTGTGAGTGTTGACCTTTCAAAAAAGTGTAAATTTATTACATGTTTACATTAATTTTACATGGTGAAATAAATGATCTGGTTACTATAATAGTCTTCAGTATTAATCATTGCCTTCTTTGTTTTATGATGCCGGTTATTAAATCGACGCTATTGGAATGATTATGAAAGAGCATACAAACAGTAGAAAACAAAACAACTGCGCACGACGGAGGTTAACAAAAGGCCATGCCCTAGCACTGTGGCTGAAAGTCATAAAAGGGTATAAAAATATTTGTAGGAACGTTGCTATGTGCCCAGAACAAATAAGAAGTAAATTACTTACAAGTACAACTATCATGTATGCCATTCACTAAAGTTTAGTTTTTTCAATGGAAATTGATTCTTTATTGATTATTAAATCCGACTATGCAAATCATGTTGACATTATTAAGTTACAATTCTTAAAAGTTTTAACAGGTTTTCAAATACTGTGATTTGGCTTCTCATTTTGTATCGGTGCATGATACTTTGATTGTTCAATACATATTCACTGATGATGATGTCGTCAAGATATGTCGAACATGGTATGAGCTATTGGTTTTTAGTCATCATACAGAACGGTTTGTTAAATTTATAATATTGAAAGAAAAGACACTTGTTTTTAATAATTTTGCAAGATAAAGGCAAGTCATGAAGACGGCAAGTTTAAGCCTCTAGTGAATTTTGACTAATAAAATGTTATTAATGAGTTAAAAACTATTTCTACCTGTAGGGTGCATCATACACTCAGCAAGGAATTAGGGAATGGAACACAACGAGTATAAAATCTTTCACTGGAGACCATTCGGGTACTGGAGGATTTGTAAATTCTGAAGAAGAAAAAAACAATTATAAACAAAGTATGACTCAAAGCAAACTAAGTCAAGCTGAAACTGCTGAAATAAATAAAGTTCGAGCCTTACAACATTTTATGATTACATACTACTACTAATAATTTATTGAACTTGTATTGCGCTCTTTCCAGGACCAACCCGTTCGAGGGCACATATTAACAATACAACATATCAGAGTAAGGAAATTACGCAAGAAAAAGATAGTGGAAGGTGCACATCCTGTTTTTGATGTGAACGACTTATAAACGAAACCTTATTAGTGGAAACTTTTTCGAAGGGTTTTCAAATAGTTATGTCATAATACAAAGTTGACGGAAAACATTCATCAGTCTGACCATTGTCTGACTTTATTGACACAGCCAACAATCATACCAATCCCCCATTGCCCAATTATATCTCTTCGACGTTCATACTAAACGTTTCTCAGTTTTAAAAACATCTCACCACCGTCACCACTTGATGATTCAGGATACACTTTATAACGTAATTGTGCATTAAATAAAACAATCATTTTAATAAGCAATGATGTTCACTCAAAAACTTACCGTTTTTGTCCCGTGTAGCAACGATAAACACGTGCCGTGAGGAGGGTCCGAAACACCCTTCACGATCCAATGACACATCCTTCCTTCTCGGAGTGTGATAAAAACATAACCAAAGTTCGTCTTTTTCTGCTTGCATTTTCTCACATAATTAATAGTCATATGAATCACTGAAGTAGGTGGCCATCTCAGCGAAACTTCGTCTTTATTCCATTTTGATCATTAAGCCACGAGAAGGGCGAATAGGAGAAATATTAGACGCTGAATATGAACGGAATTCAGATCTATTTGGTATAGGTAGTACGCCATTGATAAGATTGCACCACGTTGTAAGTACGGTGACCCGTGGTGTGTCATAACACTGCACGAATGGATCACGTCACTTCAGAGAAAGCGCACATGGCATTACGTTGGTCTATAATAAGTGTCTTGACTGGCAGTTCTTTTCGTTTGGTTACAGTGTCGGCGTATTCTTGTGTTGGCCTACACTACCGTGCGTTGTCATACAAGGTCGTTCAACAGACACTTGCGCTTTGACGCCCAGTTTTGACCAGATGCAAAGATTAAAATGCTATAATCTCTGTGCAAAAGTTTCGGCAGAATAACTCATCTATAACCTGATGCAAAATTCATGTTAAAATATGACGTAGTTTTTGAGATATGAATTTTGTGAAATTTTCAACTTCCGGTTTGAACCGGAAGTAAAGGTCAATTGGGGTCATGTTGTGTGTAGCGTTTGTTGACCTTTTAACGACCAATCCGATGATGTGTAGATTGTAAAAATCCGACATGTGGTTCATGAGTTATGTTTCTTTTACAAATATTAAACATTGATTTTATGTAATTCAATACCCGATGACGTCATCATGACATCATCATGTTTGTGGCGTCTTGATGATATTGTTCAATTATCTTATGAGTTTCAATGTTCAAATCAATTTCAATTTTGAGTTATGACAAAAATTTGAATTTTTTTACGAAAAAACACAAAGGCAGACTTTGACCTTCCGTTATGACCGGAAGTAGAGGTCATACGATTTTGGCGTTAACTTTTCAAATGTTGCCCCAGTCTCGATCTATCCGATGCCCAATTATGAGCATCATAGCTTTAATATTCACAAACATACAAGCATTTGCATATGGTCACTTTTTGACCTAAAATCGCTTGTAATTTGATATCCGATGACGTCATCACAACGTCACAACTAACTCTATGGTACCAGCCGGTAGAGCACCACGCCCTTCTAGGCCAGTCCTTCGTGAATATCTCAGGAATCTCTGCCGTGAAAAAAACAATGATGTGTTTAAAAAATAGTGTTGAAGTCTAACATTTGTTTGTAGAAAATCATTCGCGTTATTCACGGACAGGCAATGATCGAGTGACTCCTGTGCTTTAGACAAGGGTCATGTAGAATGGGATATACTAAAAAAAAGTTATCACCATATTAACTTACTTGGTGAGAAGCACTGCAGCTGTTGATCTAAACTGCTGTGAGAAAAATTCTAAACATTTGAATCCGAGAAACGATTCTTGCGTGAATCGCTTCTCAGAATTTTAAGGGTTTGGTGTCCGTTCACGATTGCCGCGGCCAGAGATGCGGTTTGTACCCGCCGTTACCCAGCTGCTAAGCGTAGATAGATGCGACGTTCTTGTGAAAATACCATGACAGTTTTTATGCAGTTTACTCAGCAAGTTAGACATCGTATTCAGCTGAAACTTTCACCTGCGACTTATATTGTATCTTTCTTTATAATTTTGCTTATAAAACAGCATCACGTGAACAAAAAACCTTCCTATAGGCCTACCCTACCTTTAACCGATGGCGCTGTACGGAAGAAGCTCCCAGGAGACGGCACACCACCGACCTCCTGAAGTGATGACAAACCCGGGCAGCCCTATGTCATCTTCCTTCTCCATGAGACGCGACGCGTCTTTTCCCCGAGGTGAAGACGAGCGGCAAGGACCCGCGTCTTGACTTGTGATGGGAGATTCACTAGGGGCTATACGTATGTACTAAACATAGCATATGAGTTGATGTACTGGGCTAAAAATTCGATAAACAATTACGATAGCTCGGGTTTTGCTACACCAACATTTTCAGAGCAGTCCCGAGGCAGTTCAGGTGGAAGGGGCTTAAAAAGAACATGCCGAAATGTTCGCCCAACTGCTTACAAAACAGTCTTTTTACGCATACATAATACAGTTATTATTCAGATTTGACTCACACCTTTGAACCGTTTAATTACCGTGAAACTATGTTTAAAGAGTACAGTACTCAGTGGAATAAATAGAACAGAATTCTGTGATTGAAATATTATTATTTAGCCTTTGCTATTCCTAATTAGTTTTTTTTTTCGTTGCACAGACAGTGATGTAACATGGGGGGGTTGACACCCCACTTATCATGGAGTTTGGACTTCTGATAAAAACAAAAACAGTGTAAAATGTTACATTCTAACTTTGTTGTGGTTGATATATTCAATGTTTAAGAACTATTCGTCTATTTACAAGCTGACAATATGTTTTTTTACATTCACGTCAGATTATCTTTAAACAAAATAATAATTAGAACACTGAAAAGGGGCTTGTTAAGAAAATGCTAAAGGTGCACCCTTTGTGCCCCATCTTCGTCGGTGCGCACTTGCACGCGCCTACATTGTCCGCCATTTTGGGAGTCGAAATGTACACACACGAACAATAGACCTTTCTTTTGCAACGTCACAGTCTAAGTTTTTTGCCAACCCAGGTTGGAAAACTATGGAAAGCCATAAATGCAAAACAACAACAGAAATAGCTACAGTTTGTAACAATGTTACACAGATATTCAAAGTTAGTGTTGAATTTATTGGAAACAAAGCAACCGATCATGGGAGGTATTTTATTTGATTAGAAGTTTACCGAAAATGTTGAATTTGGTTAAAACATCTGTTATCACTATTGAATGTTTTACTAACGTTCGGCGGTCCATGCCAACCAGCGCTGTTTGTTTATCAACAATGGAAAGGTCTATATTATTGTCTCCCCGAAAATGGTGGACATGGTATAGTAGCTTCAGCTGTTGAGTTTCATTTTCGGTAAGGACCTGGATTGGTGTAAAATTCGTTCCGCTTTTCTTTCACTACTAGCTATTTCCAGGCTACATTGCCAAGGTGTTGTACATGTTAGTAAATGTATCTCCCTGAACACTTCCGTGTCTCACAGCTCGCAAAAAGCCCTCGTACTTGCTTATGATGTCTCTCTCTCTCGCTCCCTCTCTCTCTCTCTCTCTCTCTCTCTCTCTCTCTCTCTCTCTCTCTCTCTCTCTCTCTCTCTCTCTCTCTCTCTCTCTCTCTCTCTCTCTCTCTCTCTCTCTCTCTCTCTCTCTCTCTCTCTCTCTCTCTCTCTCTCTCTCTCTCTCTCTCTCTCTCTCTCTCTCTCTCTCTCTCATCTCTCTCTCTCTCTCTCTCTCTTTTTGCTGTTAATTATTTTGTCACTGTACCTCTTCCATCCTTCCTTTCCATCCTCGAAATTCGTTCACGGGTTCGCACTTGTTTAATTACCTTATACGTCTTTGATTTCATGTTGTGATTCTTTAAACATAATTAGTTTTGCCTTGGGCCGGTTTTGATGAATATGCTACGGGTTTGTGTACTGTTGTAGGAAGAATAGTATAGCTTTTTTGAACTGGACGAAATTTATAGTGTTTGAAATTTTGCAAACACTTCTTATTTTATAGTAGACTAGGCCTTTATCTGACAACAGGCCAAAGCTGCACAGCTGTTTATGGCGACTTTCTCCTCCGTGCCTTATCATGCGCACGCAGAAAATGTCCACGCGCAAAATGGTTTTTAGAAACAAAACAATAACAATAAAAAACGAAAAATTAATCCCCATGTCTAGATTCCAGTTTACTTGCCCCAACAAAGAAAAGGAAATAATTGGGTTTGCTCCAAAATTAGGCTCAATTTACGATTTATGGATAAACTTAACAATAATACATTCCTGATCATGATTAAATTAGCTCTAAGGGGTTAATCCAACACTGTCTCAGCCACCTCAAGTTCCCATTTATACACCCGGGTTAAGCGAAGCAATTATGGATAAATGCGTTACTCAAGGACATTAAGTGCCATGACCGGGAATCGAACCCACACTCCGATGATTCAGCCACCAGAACTTGAGTCTATAACTTACGAAGTCTCCGCTCGGCTACAACAACAATAATGTCTCAGCCCTCTCACTCATTCATACATCTGGGATAAGAGAAGCAATTATGGTTAAGTGCCTTTCTCAATTCAAGGACGTAAGTGTCATGACTGGGAACAACAGACACAAACTCCGATTCCGCCATCAGAGCTGAGTCCAATTCACCAGACCACTATTAGGCACAACAATGATCATGAGCCATGACTTGCTCACTCATCATGATAAGGATAAACTAGATCGAATTCGTTTATTTTGTTTAAAATGAAAATAGAACCGAAAGTTTACGAGGATGTTTGCACAGACTTTTGGCAGACAAGTACTTCAGGATGTTCCTCAAACGCACGCCGTGTCTGAATAAAATGGCGGCTTCGTCAGTGGCTACGGCCAGCGCTGAAAAATACAATATTCTCCAACGTTGCCGTTGCAACCAGCAATAGCCGTAGCTGAAGTCGCTTAATTCAGACACGGCCTTGGCTACGGCTACGGCTGGATCGCCGAGTTATCATGCAATGGGAAGTAAAGAGCTTCCTTAGCAACAACACCCTTAGCAATAGTCGTAGCCTCAGCCGCTAATTCGGATAAGGCTTTGCCATTTAAAGCCACAGAGCTCTAAGGTATAGCTAAGGTACACATCTTATGGCGTTCAAGGAAATACACACCGGCATGCTAAGCGTATAGTGTAAACTAAGGTATGTTCCTGGTTTGGTATACCTTACAAAATAAGCAAGATGTTTTCCGGTCTAAAATGCTGTATGGATATTGAGAACAAAGAAAATAATATCTTGTTCACCGCCCCTACAATTGCTTTCAAATTTGATTAGTCGACATTGTTGAAATCGCTTTTCTTTCATTACACATTGTCATGCTTACTGTTTCGATATCGAGGCTGGTTGAATAAACATTGTTGCTGTTGTTGTTGTTGTTGTTGTTGCGCTATGCTCTCGAAAATAAAAATAACTGCTCTCGAAAATAAAAATAAGTGTTCTTGGAAATAAAGATAACTGCTCCCGAAAATGATGGCACTGTATACAACGGGCTTTCGTACTGAACAAATAACATATTGGCTGAAAATGTGTTTGCGCCAAAAGCAGACATAATCTGTACTTTTAAAAGGGGGGTATTGAGAAAATTAACGTAACAAAGAAATCACTATACTCGTTAAAATAAAACTGCAAACGCTGTAGCAATAATTAATGTTTTGAAACTTTATTTTATTCAAATGCAGTTTTTAAAAAATATTTTATTTCCAAACTTGTTCCTCGAAGAAAGTAGAAGGTTGAAATGTACGAATACCTGGGTTAAGCCTCCCGGTAGACTGGGGGTTTCACTGGGGCATGAGACGGAGTTTGGGTGGGGGGGAAGGATTTTAGGTAACTACCCGTTAATAATAGAACTTCTTCCAGCACGTCAAGGGAAAAAGAAGGCAAATCTACTGTTTTGTGGAAGAACAATAGAGTTTTTTTAAAACAATAATTTCAAAACCCAAGCAAATCTCATAAAAGGATTTGTTTCGATTTGCAATTGAATCTTGGGCACATTATTCATCAAAGCTAAGCTTAACCTTTCTCACCACTGATACAAAACCAGCCCATTGTACCAAATAACTATCTCATTTCCTGGTCTCGTGTACTGGTACCATGCGTACACGATAAACATGGGATGATCAAGCTAAATAAAGACCAACAAAACACACGTGTATTGTACACCGCACTGCAAAGCCATGAACGCAACCGGCTCCACTCACATACATCATGTACCCAGTACCCACACACAGCCGTGCCGCATTATCCTCTCTCCATTTCATCGTCCGCTGGCCTAATGATAATAAGATTATCCGCATGTGAAGAAAGAACTATTTGAAGAGAAAGCACCGGCCTTCCTCGATGCTCTTCCGGCTAAAAACAATCACAAATCTGCGACTGGAGTAAAAAGGAAATTTTACTTCCGGGGTTGAAGGGTATCGCGTCTCCAGTTTGACGACGAATCTTCCCCTTGTCACTCATGCGACTGGGGCCGTGAAGACCGCCACAGCTGTCTTGGGCATTTGAAACGACGAGGAAAAGAATAACCGATTCACCACTGGAGGGGAGAAACCAATTCGGGAGTGAATAAAAAGCAAAAAATACCATGGAAACCTGCATCTCGAGACGAAATGCGGACGAATTCGCCTGCCTTAGACGGACATCGCGGCAGCATACGCGGTGAGTTACACCAGACCAGACGCTTTTAATCCGTTTTTAATCAAATTAAACCTTAAGAATCAATTCGGCACGGGGTGAGATTTTATTAATGCCGACAGAAAAATCATGTCAATGCATCAACTTTGACATTTTTGTGTTTTAAATGATTAAATTCAATTACGTCTGTGCCAGTACGTGTCAGTTGGGGACTCTGTCAAAACACTTCGATCTTAAGTAATTACTGCTCTCGAGAAAATGGCGGCAATCAATGTTAGTGTGGTTTTTGTTTTAACACAAATAAACAGCGTTTCTTAATATTATTCCGTTTAAAATTCAAGAAGTGGAACTGTTTCATTTTCTATTAACGAACAAGACGGTTAGCCTAAAATTATGTTGGTTTTGTAGGGTCACTTTCTTTTTCATCACATCTCACGATTGTGAAACAACATGGCTAGTTTACTCCAAAGGTGTAACTAAATGTAAATAACGCAAAATATAACGCAGTAAATACTTATCGAAGAAGATGTCAAGGTAGGTCACACATGACATAATCGACTTCCACTCTCCTTTTAGTCTTTGTATCTTCTGTCAATACAAAAACGCACATCGCCACATGAACAACAACTGTACTTGCCTAAAGCATTAATTGTATACATTGATAATGTTGTCAAAGGCCATATAGCCAAACATGTTTACATGTATAAATGAAATAGCAAACCTGCGAAAGTTAAAGCTCAATCGGTCAATGGGGTCACGAGAAATTAGTGGTTCACCTTATGTTTTTCACTGTTTTAGAACACTCGAATTTAGGTATCGCGAGATCAAACTGGTTAGTGTTTTACTCACTAATTTTTTTTTTTTTAGCATCAGGCAAAGTGTTTTAAACTAAGTTTTCCCACCATGACAAAATGAATACCACTGTGCAAATCTGTGTGCCCCCACCCCAATCTTACACCAATAATTGTGAACACCCGAAACCTAATTAATTTTACACATTTCTAAAAGGTCTTGCTTTATTTCCAAACATGGGCTTTCTGGTTTTTGCTCGAGACACACACACATGTTTGGGTCATTTAAGTTCCAGCGATTGAAATAGTTTGAGGGCAATGGATAGCTTCCACATCTGGAGAAATATGACCCGATTACCCCGTACGACATACCGTTCATAGTCACCAAAGCCCCGAGCAACAATACGCTTATGGAAAGAATCATTTTGCTGGTTGAAGTTTGTCTGATTTATTTATTTTCTATACAATGTGTATAATATATTAATTTTTGTGACTACATGTATTTAGTTTCACTGACATCAGAGTATTATTAGTCAAAGCAGCCATTTTCGATGAACTGTTTCGATGAACTGACACGGCTTTCAAAGAAGGCATATATATTTAGTACCTAATTATAATCTTTAGGGCAGGTGTCAGGTTAAGCCTTCGTCATTTCCTCCATCGACGCCATTAAAGACAATGTCATTGGTAGATAATCATAGAAATGAAGGCCGTATCTGAATGAACGGCTTAGGTAGTGGCTATGGCTAGATCACTGAAGTCCTATTATTATTCTTCACCGTGAATGCTGCAGCCAAAGTCGCCTGATTCTGAAGCGTCCTCAGTGTCCTCCCTCTATTCATCCAGAGAAATAATAGTGATATTATGGCTCTTTTCGAAAGCACGGTTTTGGGCTCGGGTTTCCGGCTTA
Organism: Pisaster brevispinus; assembly: GCA_023634235.1. Taxonomy (NCBI): domain Eukaryota; kingdom Metazoa; phylum Echinodermata; class Asteroidea; order Forcipulatida; family Asteriidae; genus Pisaster; species Pisaster brevispinus. The sequence continues at coordinate 752,346 of JAMKCF010000043.1, read as the reverse complement.
GGCTCTGTCCACGCCTGTTTTAAAGCTCCTTACCTCAAGCGCACGTTTTTCAAAAGGACTGACGGAGCCAAAGCCAGAGCCGTTGTTTTGGAAAAGGGCATACAAAATACCAGAGAAGTGCTTGGAGACCTCAACAAACAATAACTTGTTTCGATTGCCCCAATAAACTGTTAGCCAAATGAGTGTGCACAAAATCCCTATGTGCTGTCTGCGTTGGTTTCCGACCTCGGGAACGGGCCGGGTGCGGTAGGTCACTATGTGTGAACAGTGTTCCGCACGCTGTTGTTGTTTTTTGTTTCAAAAGTTTACAGCTGATTTTCATGAATTCCGTAAACTAAAACCAACATGATCCAAATAAAAAATAAATAAATAAGTAAAACACTTAAAACTAAAATACTAAAATAAACTACCACAGACTACTGCCACCCCACAGGGCGTTTACTGGTAGTATCCTGCCCGTTTCCGGAAAACAAGAAGAAGAAAAAAGGTTTATGATAATAATTTCCATACTCTGCAGTGACAGCCGGTGTCAGCGCATGCTGGCATATTTAAATATTTCCATTGTCTTAGCCACACACTGGTCAGCCCATATGCCATGATAGAGTCCTAAGCTGGACCACGCCACACTTCCCAGAGGGCGTGTCAATCAACAGGGGTATGACAAAAGCTCTGCCAGCGTCCTTTGGGAACAACACCAGTTTGCCAATAATTGCCAGGGGGTATAGATGAAACAAAAACTTAGTTAATTGAGCAATCAAATAATCTTAAATTAACCCAGGTAAGTACCTGAACATGTAAACAGCATACGTAAAGCTAAACAAATCCTTGGAAAAAGCAAATCAAAACCTTTTTGGTATTGTTTTTCCCTTACACCGATGTGTATTAAGTATTGTATGTTCAGTGCTTTCCCCGAGCTCTGTGAAAAAAACCCCACAGGCAATCACTCGGGTGGGATTCGAACCCACGACCTTTGCCTTGCTAGAGCTTTTTCTTGCCACTAGACCACCGAGCTAGCCTAGCCCGCTGGCTAGTGGCGGGTTCGGATCCTTAGCAGCGGGTACTGCAACGATTAGATGTAACATTTGCATCGGGATGAAGAATTTTAATTTGGTTTTTCCCTTGTGTAAGGAAAAACCTTTTTTTTTTTTCTCATCCCGATGCAAAAATAACATCTATTATAACAAACCCTCTTAACCCATGACAAAATATACTTGTCAGGTGTTGACACAACGTGGGGAGGGACGTTGCAACCAAAAAAGGGTCCCTCGCTGCTGGGTTTTAAAATATCAAATTTTTGTAAACTTGTGATGTCACTGGTTATGGTCTTTTGGACAATTTCTAAAGAAACCATGTTTTTTTACGGCGTTATATCACCGTAGTACGGCGGTTTACGCGTTATAACGCCGTACTAGTGCGTTAAATCGCCGTACTAGTGCATTACTCGCTGTATTTTATTGCGTTATATCGCCGTACTATTGCGTTGATCACCGTACTAGTGCGTAACTCGCTGTATTTATTGCGTTACATCGCCAGCCTATTGCGTTATATCGCCGTAGTATTGCGTTATATCGCCGTAGTATTGCGTTATATCGCCGTACTATTGCGTTAATCGCCGTACTATTGCGTTATATCGCGTACATTATATCGGCGATATTTCGCAATAGTACGGCGATAAACGCGATAGAACGCGATTTATTTCAATATTACGGTGATATAACGCAATAAATACGGTGATATAACGCAATAAAATACGGCGATATAACGCAATAATACGGCACTATAACACAACAGTACGGCGATACATCGCCGTAAAATAAAATATGGTTTCTCTAGGAATTGGCGAGTATGAGCCACCGTACAAAACACATCAATCTTTGTTATACCCGTCCGTATGTGACGTAAGCCACGCCCATAATACATTGAACAAATCTGGGAGGCGCAGACATTGTATTTTTTGCCAAAAGATAATAATATTTCGAGTTGCCATTTACCATTATGTTTTGCGAAGTCTCAATGTCGTACGAGAAGAAGTAGCTTCGTTCATAAGAAATGGCTTTATTTGAATAAAATAAGTAGTTTTAGGTAAAATCACGCAAAAACGTATATGCCAGCTGCTCTGGAAACGGAAGTAGCGAAAACTTTGCATGCGCGCACTTCAACAAAATGCGCACACGTTTTACGTAATGACTTCTGAAAAGGGCCCAAAAAGCTAAGCAAAACAAATTATGCTTACCAGAATAAGGTTACCAGCCAAATATCATGCCACACGTACCATTCGTGACTGGTATCCTGCTCATTTCTGCTAAGCAGGAAATTGTTCAGCAAATTTGTATATCCTTATAAAAAAAAATTATAGAGAAGCCAAGGGACGCGCGGGACAAAGGACAAGTTTCTTGCCCCCCCCCCTGTATTTTGTTAACACAATATCTGTGGGTCAATTCCGCTGATTAACTTAAAATGGAACTTCACTGGAACCTCCTATTTGAATTGGTTTAGTAATGCCAATACTTGTGGTGAGTTTCACTCACAGGTTGCCAGCAGTGAACGTGGAAATATTTGGGCGCAAGCCCCAACGACACGCGCCACAAGGAAACAATAAAACCCATCTCGACATGTGCTATTTTTTCCCTTCAAATCAGTGGTGATTCAGTGTGTAGAGAGCAAGAATGCTGCAATCTTTGGCGTTTGTGTGTCCATGGTACTTCCCTAATCATCTGTTCAGACCGTAATGTGTCCTTCAAGCACAGTTAATTGCCCGTAAAGCAAAACGCCTTCGCTTATAACGCCCCATCGTATCCCCGCCGTAATTTTTTTTTTCACACGGTGTCCTTGGGAGCATCTCCATGAAGTTGGGCCAGAGTGTTTTGGGAATGGTGTCATATTGGGCGAGTCAGGTTAGCGCCAATCAACTGCCTTTTTTGAATAGCATTTTAAGGCCGTGTGTGTACATTGTTGGTTTAATTCAGTGGCTTTGACTGGATTGCTGCGAAGGCTAATTTTAAGCCATTACAGCCGCAGCTGAAGTCACTTGATTCGGAATATGCTTAATTAAGCATCCGCCATTTTTGTCTTCTCTCGCCGTGTGCAGTGTTTATAGCCAATACTGATTCTTAAGTACTGACTAATAATATTGACCCTTCGTAATAGTTTCGGTTCCATTTGAATTAAGAAAGGAATACCAAAAAAAAAGAATGAATGGAGACAAGTCGTCCGTTCAGAAACATGACGGTCCTTTTCAAGACAAGACGACGTTCAGGAACATACTGAAAGTCCTACCTTCAGGAGGGCCCTTCAGTCTCATAGAGCTGCTTAGCACAAAAATCAAGGCAACACATTGTTTTTACTGGAAATAGGTTACCACTCAAAAATGCCATTTCATATGAACCATTTTTGACTGGTTTCCTGTTTATTTCTTTTTGCTTAATGCTTAGTAGAAATTTGTTGAAAAGCAACGCATTATTTTTTCTGCTTCAGCAGGTCCATGAAATTGGGCCCAGACCAGACCGCGCCTCGGTACTGCAACTGTGACGCCTGGCGGTCTGATCGGGCCGGTAATTTGGTCCCTGGGTCCCATTCGGCTCTGTCCATTACCGCACGGCCAAATCCCTGCCTGGTCCTTTATCGGCCGTATGCGTCTTCTTATCACCCATTCCCTTCTAACTAACTTCTCTATTGAAGAAATTAACACCACACAAGTGTTTTTATTAATTATTAGGCCACGGGTACAGCGATACCCAGCGATGTCTGCTGGGGAAAGTCTGAGTGAATTCTACCTCCCTGGAGGTATCTAGGTGTTTTTGCTTTTATAAAAGAATGAAACAAAACCGTTGAATATAGCAACACTTTTACACATAGTTTACATTACAGGGACGCTTTGCGCTAAAGACGAAAATTGGGCGTGGATGAAAGAAAACAGCGCCCTCTTGCAATAGACTTTCGCCAGAGTAGTCATCAAACGCCATTTTTCATTTTCTGAACTCTGTAACACTTCCGCTAAATCGACGATCGAGTGAACCGTCCCAAACGCCGTGGATAATCGTTGAGTTTGACGGAACGTTGTTTGTTTACAGGTTGTCTTTACGAAATGATTCCTGCAGATGGTAGGTTGCTTTATGCTGATTCAGTTATGTGTGTTAGTTGTTAATTTTCTTTGAAGTAAATGACCAAATTATTGCACTGTTTTTAGTGTTGAGTGTTGAGACAGACGGGCTGAGCTTAGTAGGAGCTGAGCTCTCTACCCCCCCCCCCCCCCCACTGCACTAGCTAGTGCTAACTAACTGCTACATTGTAAGTGTAGTGTGGCCAAGCTGAGCTCGATCTTAGTAAAGTTCAGCCATTGGACTTGGAGTGGGCCATGCAGTCATACTATTCTTTTACTAGAAAATATAATACTGATCACCGACAACTCAACATGCTCAACTCGATCCTCAAGACAACATGACATGTTTGTACGTGTACACACATGTACATGTGATGTAGCTGTAGATGTTAGACTGTTAGATGTATTCAATACATGACAGTACATAGAATACAGTATTGTATCAAAAGTACGAGCCACCATTAACTTATTAACAATGAATTTTGACTGTATTTGCTTGGGAACAGTTTGAGTTTTTAGTCTCACCCCATGACCTCCACCATCATGACCATCCCATGGGCATGCGATGGTTCAATCTCATTCAACACAAAATTGTGACAACATTTCAAGGCATTTGGGGCGCCAGAGAAAAGTACCCACAGACAGGCAAAGAACAACCATGGTCCAACGTTCTGACGTTAGGAAGAATGTCTGTATCCACTTTTTCATTAATTTTGAAATAATGAAAAGGAGGGTCTGTCTTTTTTTTTCATTTGTTATTACAAACATTTTTGGTTAAATGAGTGAACAAGTTGTGGCCGGATATCGAAACTTTTCCCAGTGACAACCCAAAGTATGCATAAAAATATACAACTACATGTAACATGTACTTACATCATAATCTCCTAATGCTTTATTAAAATAAACAAAATTGTGTACAGTCGTGAGTGAATGATCATGTGTACAAATGTCATCAACAATTATTTGATATTATTAATTATTAGTAGAATTATATTTGTGGGGGCACTTTATTCAAAATGATTCATTTTTTGAGTTTTACTTTTTATCATTTTTTGATGTCAAAGATTTGTAATCAAAGAAACTGTTGTTGAAGTATTTTATAAAATGAATGAATTACAAGTCTTAATTGCAAAGTCCCAAATGAAAAGTGTAGCGTTACCCATTAATGCTTTCTATTACACAATGGACTTTTTGCAGCACGAATTGCTCACGTTGAGCAATCTATGAACATAAATGTGTTGATTATTTTGTATCATAATCGTATACCATTTTTGGGGTCGATATGGAGCATGGTTTCACTTGTACCTAGGTCCTCTACATATGTACACATGTAAGCCCAAATCATGATTTCTTCAGGTTGCTGGTATCGGTCTTCGGAAAGGTTAACTGTATTGGCAGCCCCGCTGCCATGGGCAAAACCGGCAATTGATTGGCTTGGACCAAAAGTTACTGACTCTGTTTGCACGCTTGTTGCAAAGTTTTCAAGTGCTTGTAGGGCACTTTGTGCTTGTTACGCGCATGTCAAAATGCAAGTAATTTGACGCGATCCACTTCAAATGAATCATGTTTTTATGTGGTCACCCTATACTGCATGTACATGTACATGTACACGTACGATGAAAGAAGGGCGTGCTGCAGCAGCGTGGGGCTGTTCACTGTGGAAATTACTGTACCAGTGCATGTGCATGGTACATGTATACAGTGTACAGTACATGCAGGCTGTACATTTAAGCACAGATCATCTTGGGCCAAGTTTGAGTGCGCAATTTGGCAGGACATTTTATGAAGGGTACATTTACAAGTGCCAACCCTTTAACTTGCCTGGCTATACATGTATGTAGTGTACTGTACAATTGTATTGTACAAAGATTACTACTGACAAGTGTTACTGATCAGAAACACCAGAGCTTGAGTCCGGTCTGCTTACAAGTAGGCCCTATCCATTCACACGCCATGCTTTATGACTTTGTGTCCGTCACATTAGCAGTTTTTTTCAATGGTTGTATTTTTTGTAAGTACCTGAAACCACTCAACCATGGCAGGGATGTGATTTCTCCATTTTTAACCGGAAATCTGTATTTTTACCCCCCCCCCCAAAAAAAAAAAAAAAAAAAAATATATATATATATATATATTTATTTATTTATTTATTTATTTGTTTTTGTTTAATTAAGACCATAAAAAACATGAAGATAAAGCCAAATAGAATGCCCCAGAGTGCAGATTATGGCTTAAACAAAAGATAAATGCATGTCATGTACTGTAAGTAGGCTTCGAGCTCGCAAGTTTTTACGCTTTGCGCTCACAGTTCAGGTTTTTTTTTCAACAGCCTATCACATCCCTGCCTTGGCAATTTGAGACGATTCTTATAATTTTGTTTTAATTACTCTCAAATATCAATCAGTTAAAAGCGAGTATTTGTAATTTGTTCACCCATTTTTGCTAGAAATTTGAGGGTGTAAAAAAAAAGTAAAACCCCCAAATAAAACAAATGAATAAACTCAAACTGTTTTCATAATATGCCCGCATGCCCATAACTCACGTGTTGAAACGCTTCTTGGGTGGTTTCAGACACTAACTGTCATTGAAAAACTTCTCCCATTTAATGTGAGTGGTTCCCTTTATTGTATAACTTGTCAGTTTGCTAATCTACACGAACCATGTCTTGAGTGGAAAAAAAAAAAGAACAGAAAAAAAGAAGAAGGAAGTTCTGTATTACCAGTGACCTTTTCCTCTTAATAACGGAGGTCAAAATACACAACAAATAAACGTACAGTCTGTAGGTTACATGTATCTGTACAGTACACATGGTCCGTGTCTACAACAATGTATGTGAAACCAGTGTAGAGCAAGGACCGTTCCCCGTGGTAAAATCTACATGCACCCTACAACTTGTACTTCCTGATTTTTCTTGGCTGTCTGTAGTAAGCGAAGTTAATGGTGCGCACTTCCAAGCGAAAATATTGACAGAAGTGAAAGGATTATTATTAAATATATTTCTGGTAATACACTAAAACCAATGACTCATAAGAGGATTCATGCATAGATGAATCCCTTCTCAGATTAAACTGTTTGAATTGATTTCTAATCAACGCTGGCATTTCACATGAAACAATTTCACAGGATACTACATGTACATATTACACCTTTACCATTTTTGTAATGTAAGTTTTCTGATAGAAATTACACACATTTTTTTTCAGGGTCATTAGCAGTAGCACAGTGTTAGTCTTCCTTTAATTGTGAAACTGTGTAGACACATATTGTAGGTTATACTCAATTTGATTATGCTCTTGTAACCAATTGTTCTGGTCCATTTAACATTTTGAGCTACATGTACACTGTACAAGTCCTGCGATCTTCAGCCCCCGAATTCGAGCCAATCGATTCTTGGTGCAAGTGTGCTGCTCATCATGAAATTGTTCAAACAGACATGTTGCAAAATGCTGCCCAAAATGTATCTGCTGCTACCTAAATAAAATCATCGAAGGTTCTTCAGTCTAAATATTTTTGCGAAGTAAAATTGCTAGGCAAAAAGTGGTCTGTTCAAAAGTATTAAAGTATCTCCGCCCACCCCCTCCAAAAAGTAAATACATAAATGCCTAGTAACCGCAGTGCATACATCATGCATGTAGCATACCGGGATGCTACCAGGGTTCTCTTTAGGATTTTACAACACTGGGGGGAATTCTAAACCCACATTATTTTTTGAACTAAAAAAAATGTTTAATTAATTGTTTTTTTCTTTTTCTTTCAAAATTTGCACGAATCAGTACACAATTTGTGAGTATTGGCCTGATATGTTCACCATATTAAACAAATTTAAAAATCACTAATTTGTTACTCAATAAATACAGTAGTATGCAGTGTACATGTGTAATTACTTAAAAACATGTTCAGTCTAATTCAGGCCTGGAATTACACCAAGTTCATGGCCTTTGATGTCCTGATCATCTGTTGTCCTGATCCTCTGTTGCCCTGATCCTCTGTTGCCCTGATCCTCTGTTGCCCTGATCCTCTGTTGCCCTGATCCTCTGTTGCCCTGATCCTCTGTTGCCTTGATCCTCTGTTGCCCTGATCCTCTGTTGCCCTGATCCTCTGTTGCCCTGATCCTCTGTTGCCCTGATCCTCTGTTGCCCCGATCCTCTGTTGCCCTGATCCTCTGTCTGTCTGTTGCCCTGATCCTCTGTTGCCCTGATCCTCCGTTGCCCTGATCCTCCATTGCCCTGATCCTCTGTTGCCCTGATCCTCTGTTGCCCTGATCCTCCGTTGCCCTGATCCTCCATTGCCCTGATCCTCTGTTGCCCTGATCCTCTGTTGCCCTGATCCTCCGTTGCCCTGATCCTCTGTTGCCCTGATCCTCTGTTGCCCTGATCCTCCGTTGCCCTGATCCTAGCTGTTGCCCTGATTCTCCGTTGCCCTGATCCTCTGTTGCCCTGATCCTCTGTTGCCCTGATCCTCTGTTGCCCTGATCCTCTGTTGCCCTGATCCTCCGTTGCCCTGATCGACTCTGTTGCTCTGGTCTTGGACCTGGTGCCATGTTAATTAGACTTGATACATGTACGTCAGGCATGATATTCTTCCTACATGTACATTAGTCTTGGATCTGATCTCTGGTTTTTATTGGACCTCAGAGAAATTAACAAAATTGTTATTACATCGCTTGAAGAAAAGGCCTGTACATGTACCCAGGGCTCGAATTTGACACTGGACCGCTGGCCCAAGGCGATTGATTTTAGCCATGGGCCAGTAAACTCATGACCTAACAAGTCCGGCGGTCTTGTGGTTTTTCAATTGAATAATAGCCACTGTGTAATATCTTTTACAGAAAGAAAAGATGTTTTAAAAAATGTTGACCTTGAGTCTGGTATTTTATCAAAATAATACTAACCCATATGTAATACAAATGAGAAAAATCTACAATTTACATGTGAAACTGAAGCTCTTTCTCATGAAGATTCTGGTCTTGTGAAATAAATTCTGGTCTGGTAAACATTTTGAGCTACAAGCCCTGTGGTCTTGTGGAATTTTTATCCCAAATTCGAGCCCTGCCGTCGATTTCACCAAACTCTTCCTAACTTAGGATTAATCTTAGGACTTACACACATGTAGGACGAGTCCCAGCCTTGCACTGTAAACATGTAAACCTTAAAAGATTAATCCTAAGTTAGGACTAGTTACTCGTCCTAACTTGAGATAGGATTAATCCTAGCGTTTCGTGAAATCGGCTGCTGGTACATTATGTACCATGAGGTCAGCCCTTGTACCAAATAAAATGTTGCTACTTTTTTCAAAGGGCAATAGGCCTGATCAAATGAAAGCGCCCTTTGCAAATAAATAAAAGCCAGTATCATCTCAAGATATTCTACTAGGCCTGCTGAAATACTTTAACTTTGCTGTGAAATTTTTTTTTCAGGATAAACTCATTCCCTGAAGGGAAGTCATTATACAGTCTACATGTATTATAAATGTGGTGAATTCATTTTTCCAATCAAAATAACTGGAAAACGGATGAACGTTATCCAGACACATGTTACTCATATTACTGTTGCACTATGTACAAAATGTACTTTCAAGTATTTTTGGGCGGAAGTTCCCTTTAAAGATTGAGGAAATGCTTTGTGTTGGAATACACAAGAATAGAGTTTCACTCTAAGTTATTCAGCGACGTACACGTGAACAGAATGTGCACATATTCTTGACCTGCTTTGTGAATAAAAAGAAACTAAAAGAGCCCGGAGGAAAAGTGAGTAGGTTTCTGTACAGCGTACTTAAAGTCTCGTACACGTACATGTTGTACAGAGTCGCATTTGTATCTTGACAATCTCGTAAAAAGGAATTTCTGAAGCTGACAAAAGTTTGTTTTCGCTTAAAAGGACTTCTCGGGCCTAATTTGTATTTCCGCTAAAAAAAAAATATTTTATGATTTTTTTTCTTTTATTTTGTGTTTAAATTTGTACACTGATTATCGTGTACTTTCAACTGTATTTTTAAAGACACTGTATGCTTCTGGTACATGTAAATTGTCAAAGACCAGTATTCTCATTTGGTACATGTACACTACCTGTGAACATTTGGGCTCAATTGGTCATCGAATTTGCAAGAAAATAATGAAAGAAAAAACACCTTCACATTATGTTGCAAAAATACTGTGTCACTACTCAACTCTTTGTGATTTGTTACAAGTAATTTTTTCCTCATCAAAAGTTTTCTAAATCTGAAAAATAAAGGTGTTTAATTTATTATTTTGTTTAAGTCTCAAAACATTCTTGTGTTGCAAAAATGTGCACTTTACGTGGACAGCATCTGAATCTGAAACTTAATTGTAAATTTTCCTTCAGCATCGTGGTTTAAATTGTTGATTTCATTCTCATTAATTGTTTTTGTCCTGTAGAATTTCTCCTGGGTACTTTCAATTAAACATTAATTGCGTGTACGCATTAAACTATTACTGATTAAGCTTGTGTGACTAATGGACAGTTTATTCAGGCCTGATAATAATAGTACAGTGTATACTGCCACAGTGACTGTGCTACAATCAGTAGCTGCATACTGTGTATTTATACTACACACGTCCTTTCTCTCTTTTTGAATGCATACACTTATAATGACACATGCAGTGTACATGCATTTTGTACACACTGGAAAGTTTGTTACATGTATGCGGATACGTACATACTAGAGTTGGGACGTTTAAAAGCAGTGTTACCATTTTAAACCATAAACAAAGCCTTGTGGGCCCCTAAAAACTGTCCAACCTAACTATTTTTAATAATGAATGGTCAATACAGTATACATGTATTCTTCATAGAACTTGAGTTTGAAATTTTACAAATATTTTGGAGTGTGTGCATGTAATTTCATTTGACCAATAAATTGGTTGTGATCGCTGCAAAAATACATGTTTGGAATTTGGGCTTGTAGAACTTCCTGTTGGAAAGTACATACATATGTACATAACACATGAAACAGTTAGTACAACATGCACAGTTTACTAGCCTGGTGGGCTACATGTACATGTGCGTTAGAAAAAGCTTACAAGCGCAAGGCCTGATGATATATATTGACAAATCTGACAAGCACAGTTTCAAAACTGTTTGAAGTTCATCCAAGTGTGTTTGTCATTGGGTTGAGTTAGGATCCTACTCTGTAAACCAAGTCCTATGTGTACAGTAGCTATGCCTTAGTTAAGGTAATTGTAATCTACACAAATGTATCTTAAAGCGACTGTGTTTTTGTGATCAAAGCAGACCTACATGTATGGCTGGTCACGGAATACATGTCTGCACAGGCGCGCATGCACTCTCTCCATACATGTGATATGGAGGGAAGGCGTGCGCGTGCAGTACTTGGGTGAGAGTTCAGAATTCCATACAGCCACAGGCCTGCTTTGATCATGACAACGCAGCCCAAGATAGATTACAAGTGATAATCTTACACATGTACTTTAGGCATTTAACAAGGAATCGATGTATATTGTAGGACTTGATTTACAGAGTAGGATCCTAACTCTATCCAATGACAAACACACTTGGATGAACTTCAAATGTTTTGTGTCATTGGGTTGAGTTAGGATCCTACTCTGTAAACCAGAGTACAATTACCAACTTTTCTTTGTATTCTGGCCTGAAACTCACGCGTATTGGCGCAATACTTTAAAGCCTTACCCATAACGTGCAAGTATTATGTGCTCTCTGACTGCCAGGAAAAAACCTCAGGACATTTTTAGACATCAATTAGAAGTTCAATTAGATGACCTGCCCTCGATTTTCCCTCTCTGCTTTAACACGGAATTCTGCCCTAATGGTGCCCCGTAAAGCGCATATTTCCGTGGACCGCCGTAAGCGCGGCCAATCCGCGTTATACCACACCATGAATTTGAGCCTTGATGGACGAGCCTCTTTCGTCCGTACATCACTCCTTAATAATTCATTGACTTCACCTCTGTCATCATCATTCAATGCCAGCGCTGGATTCCATGCATACATGCATGACATGTGTAGTCACAGACACAAGCTGCCCTCGAATACAGAACGGTTTGTTTGGGTACAAAACCAGCTAATGATAATAATGAATGCAGGGCTCGAATTTGGGAGAAAAATCCACAAGACCGATGGCTTGTACTAGCACATCAGTTTAACTGGACCAGAAATGTTTATTACAAGACCAAAGTCAAAATGAGAAAAAAAAACTTCCTGATTTCTGACATCATGCATTTTAAAAATTTTGACTTGAACAAAACTTGCACAAAGACAGTTTTTTTCAAATTAGAAGTTCATTTCAGAGGCAGATATTTAACAGAAGAAGTTTTAGTATGAACTTCATAATCAGGCAGCTTTCAGACTAAAACAAATAAAGTCGTTTTTTTTCCCCTTATCAATCCTGTGTATAATAACCTTTAATTAAAGACATCAACATTTTCTCAAGGAGAAGCCTGATTTTTATCTATCCACTTGTAGGCCTACATGTACTATTGGAAAACTGCTACATGTATCTCCCCCTTCAAGAAATGAGTTCAGTGCGAAGCGTACTATGTAATATGTACTGTACCATCGTGACCATAGAGGGTGATACATATGCGTCAGGGCTCGAAACTAACACTGGGCCCCAGGCGTGAGGCCAGTGATTTTAGCGTCGGGCCAGTAAACTCCAAACCGGACATGCCCGCTGCCGGTCTTGTATTTTTCTATTGAGTAATAACAGGCTACCTCATTGTGTAATTTAATTATTTTTGTGAAAAAATTTCGACTTTGAGTCTGATAAATATCTTCAAATTCTCTTCAGTATCGAAGTACTACACATTTCTAAGACAAATGAGGTAGATTTTCTCTTAGTGCTTGTTCAACTCTTTTTGATTCTCGAGGTCTTCTAAAATAAATTCTGGTCCAGTAATATTTTGAGCTACTACACCCTTCAGTCTTGTGGATTTATATCCCCCAAACTGGAGCCCTGCATGATGTCACTGACCCCCATCGCCAATGCACTCCATATTCTTGTCTTACAATGTGTTTATGTCAAGTACCAGACAGGTCTGTCAATTATGAGAGCCGATGATGGGTAAAAGCCAATAGGCCTAAATGCTCGACATAAAACATGTTAAAGGGTCATTTTAAATAGACATTAACTTTGCATTGGGGATAAAGTAGGCTTACATGTGTGTGTACTATTCAATAATCTGCCATGATACATACATATGCTAAAATCTCGGAGGGCTTTTATGCATCGCCCATTGAGCCGAAAACGATAATAAACGGGCCCTGAACTTCGCTCTTGAAGGGGCATGGCAATTTTCCTCTGGTAAGGGGCACTCTATGAGGAAAAAGCAAATTTGTGTTGGAACTTTCTTGCAAAGGGCGCTACAGCAAAAGCACAGGGCACCACGGCAATTTCTGTGGGCACCGTGGGTTATTTCGAGGCCTGGCATGCCTGGATTTTAAACAAATGGTTGCAGCCAGCTCATTCATGTCATTCTTGTAATCCACTTTTGTGCAACAGGATAAAGGTGTGGAATCGGGGATTACACAATAACCCCCAGTAAAAGGGATATTTCAAGGCATGAATGCCAGTGCCTTGTGTCCCTCTTTGTACGGAGGAAACGAAGCATTGCACGGTAGTTGTATGCCTGTGCACGCTACACAATGTCCGTCACCGTCCGGCTGCAAGCCGAAAATTGAGGGTGCTCCGAAGTTGCGGTTGTAATAAACCATCTGCCGTAGGCCAATCCAGAAAAATTGTGCGCTTATTCACATCATTTGACGTAAAGTGGTTAAGATTGAAGATGATGTTATTGAAGATCTGTACTAGATCAGTCATTGTTAAAAGCAAGGACCAATCATGTTTGGCATGTTTGGAGTTAAAAACCAAAAGACAAAATAGTGTTCATAGTGAAATGCTTGACAATTTTTCTTTTTTCAAGTTGCCCCGGTTTACAAAAAAATAGTTTTGAACTTAAAATGCCAGGCTTTTTGAAGATTTTTCGAAATTCTTTATTACAAATAAAGAATGAAATAAATGTCTTTCTCACCAAACAAAATGTATCTTGCTGATTTGTGTTGCCTTAGTACATCCCAAAGTCAATAGTATTTCCTGACTGATAATGCCCTCTCATGATAACATGTATATTATGGGTCGTACATGTAAGATTGATGACACTTTTTGAGTAGATAAAAAAAATCGCATAATGACGATAATGACGCTTTCAGAATACATAAAATAGATCGTACAAATGTAAGACCTTGGCACTGAAAGAGTTAACGCCTGTTAAGGGTTTACAAAACATTATTACAAATAACACACTCGTGTACTGTTCGAATGTACATAATTCATCCATCATGAGTAAACATAATGCCAGTCTGCCAGCAGACCATGAAGTCTCCATGCATCCGAGCAATCTTCCATGGACATGTGTGTGTGTTCCTAATTTTCATTATCAGTCGTCATCATGATTGGGCTGGATCGTCCTTGGACAGCATGTTGTTGCATTAGACTGTAAACATGTTGGAGCTTAAATACATTTGAGGAACGTGCAAAGGGTGTTCGTTAAAAGTCATGATACACAACATGAAGGCTACATTGTACATGCACGTACAATACATGTGTATGTACATGTAGTGTGTTGGGGTGAAGCGGAATTCTCAGAAAACGGTGCACATTACGAGAAAAATCGTCAGGAGATTGGAGACCGTTCAATTATTGTGGCGTGTCGTGGCCGAGCGGTCAAGCGCACTGCTCTCTAAGCCCTGGTGTTTCTGATCAGCAGAATGTGGGTTCGAGTCCCAGTCTTGACACTTGTGTCCTTAAGCAAGACACTTGTAACCATTTTTGCTTCGTCTTTCGGATGGGACGTAAAGCCATAGGTCTCGTGTATTGTGAAGTGCAAGTAAAAGAACCCAGTTAGACTTATCACTAAGAGAAGAGGGTTTGATCTGGTGTGTCTGCCAGTGGCTGCTGAATGCGCCGCAGCACATTGTAAATCCTTACAAGGTGTTAAATAAATGGGTTGCATATTTCAAAAACTTCTAAAACCTGCCTTAAAAACCCTAATAATTGCTTTGAAATCTGCCCCTGTTATGTATTGCATTCAGAAATCTTGTCTTCTCGTAATCAATTTGTTACGTTTCCCCCTTCTTTTTCTCATAATGCAGAAGTCTAAAACCAGTCACCATGCCATTGGTCAAACGAGAAATTGAGCCGGTCAACTTGAGCCGGGGAGTCATCTCACAGGGCATTTCCAACGAGTTAGAGTGCGTCACCAACACCACGCTCGCCGGTATCATACGCCAGCTGAGTAACCTGAGCAAGCATGCCGAGGATATCTTCGGTGACCTGTACAACGAGGCCAACTCGTTGTGTCGGAGGTCAAACTCACTCCAGGATCGTATCGATAGACTGTCCGTCAAGGTGAAACAGCTGGACGCGACGAGAGATGATGGTAAGACGACTAGTTCCACCCTAGTACTGCTCCGCTTTCTGCTGGCTCTTGTCGCACTATCCTAGAAATTATCCTTAAATTATGCATTTTTTTTTTTTTTTTAATGCTTGTTTTTCTATGATGAACATTCTTTTTAGTGGTATGGGGTAGAGGGAGGTGGATTGTCATTGTTTAGTAAAAAGTATTAGGAACTTACATGTAAGTTCCTGGAAGCTACATGTAATGTACAAGAACAATGCTGTCCTTGCTCTGTTTTCATTTCTTACATGTCTTAGGACATGTAGGATGGATGAAGCAGAGCTCTCAGGTCAAATTCAGTTTTGTGATGCACTCGTTTTACGTTATCAGGGATTAGTGCCCTATTTCATGGCTCTGCTTTCTGTAAGCGAAGACTTTACGCTTACGGAAGCAGATCATTCTTTGCTTACATCTGTACATTAAGCATGTTTTACAGGTAAGAAAATGTTTGCTTTTGCTTGTGCATACTCCATGTTGCTAGGCATTCTTAGCTAGTGCAGAAATTTGTCGCTAGCCCAGACAGAAAGCGAAGAATGGTAATCGCAAGCACTGAATAAAAAAAATTTGCTGAATGGTGGTAAACAGAACCATGAAATTGGGCCCAGGTCATGTAGGTTGGTTCAGTGGTTTCTTTCCCTGCCTTTCACCTCTGTGGACCCCGGTTCAAATCCCACCTCAGACCGGAGCCTTGCATGTGGATTGGGTTTCCAGTCCCTACCTGATTTCGTGATTTTATTTTCAATTGGGACTTTCCTCCCACATCTTAAACTAAACAAAAAAAAATTCAAGTGATGCTGTACATATTTTGTGTACAATTGTAGTACACATCATAGTAACTAATGTACAATGTACAGAGTGTTACTTTTGTGAAAAAATTGCCCCCCAAAAAAAAAAAAAAAAATAAATAAATAAATAAATAGAATAATAATAATAATAATAGTGATTAGAAAAAAAGAAAAAAAATGTATGATGTGATATTTATATGACATCAAGAAATGTCTGTATATTTTTTTATTTCATACCAAATTCACAAAAGTTACCAAGATAAAACCATTTAAACACAAACCCCCTGACAAATGTAGAATGCCTCAGATTTCACAGTAAGCTTTTAAAACCAAAGATAAACACCAATTAATAAACATCGAGGACCTCGTTTCAATTCAGCTTGCTTCTAGGCAATACTTCAAAAATTCGGGGTCCAGAACGCCCCACAGTTTTGACAAATCCTGGGGAGGAACCCCTGCATTCCCTTTGAGTGGAATTGTTTCTTCAGGCTGGGTCGTCTTCTCACAGCTTGACCATCTCTCACAATCAATCTAGATTGTACTTAGTGTGTAGACTCCCTCCTGGTGCAGACATCTTAGATGGCGGCAAACGTTGACTGACCCCAATTACTGCCAGTACACCTTGTACAATCACAAGACAAAGTCAACGCCGAAGGGGGGTTCAATCCTCACACACAGATCATGTATCAGTCTTATGAAAGTATTTGGACTGTGCAAGTCTCGCGCGTATTAGAATTTCCGGGACCAACAAAGTTGGTCCAAGTTTGCGATTCAGTTTCTTCAAAAACTTCGTTCATGGCTATATCAAAATTACATCATATTTTTGGGGCAAGTAAAAGTTAGCCATGAAATAATATATGAAAGTAAAATATAAAATTTAACAATTTAACACCACTTTAACAACGAAAACAAGGAAGAGTAACACCTGACCTACATTGTACGTTTCCGGTTACTTCTAAACAGTTAAGAATTTTGCGCAAATGACTCATTCCAATCTCCAAAACTCGCCCTCAAGTCAAGGTGAATTTTGCATTTTTCTCAATAAGTAGACACTGTATTGAGCTGAAACTTTCACAGGTTTTATTGTATTAAACATTTTTTTTTGCCTACAACCAATCTATGACACAACCTTGAAAGAGACCACTTTCTGGAGGAGTTTCCGTTTGTTTACGTACAACTGATGTACGGAATGTGTCAGCATTGAGCTGTGAACTTGTTTTTTAAAACTAGACATGACATTGATGCATTCAACGAAGAGGAAATCCTTTTTGTGTTATGACATGATAGTGGGTGAGAAGTGTAGTGTTCCAACAGCCAACAGTGACCAACTGTTCTACCATGTCCGCAGCGTACATTGTAAATAACATATAATTCCAAGGGATGAGAAATTTTAGACTTTTATCCGACATGTCCGAGTTCAGACTTTTTTTTTTTATGTCTGCCTCGTTAAAAAAGTATCTGCCATTTCCTCCATGAAATAAATCTTGCTCTTTGATGTACACATGTACTTCTCTAGTGGTGAGGATACTGTTCCTAGAAGCTCCTTGGAACCTATCATGGATGTAATTTCTCAATTTTTTTCCCGGAAATCCTTTTTTTTAACCCCCCCCCCAAAAAAAAAAAAAAAAACACATAAAAAAACCCCACCAAAACATCAACAACAAAACTGTTGTAATTTGTTTATTTTTTTTTATAATTAAGACCATAAAAAACATGAAGAATGTAAAACCAAACAGTTCCCCAGAGTGCAGATTAGGGCTTTTAAAACAAAAGATAAATGTATGTATAAATAAGTACATGTAGGCTTCGAGCTCGCAAGTTTTCGCCCTCGCAAGCTTTCGCGCTTTGCGCTCGCAGTTCAGGTTTTTTTTCAACAGCCTATCACATCTTTGATCTACATGTACATGAACTCCAGGGGTTATCAGTAGGATAGGAGGAAATGCCATCATTTCAAAATGCCTCCTCAACTTTTGAGCATTGATTCAAACATTTGAGTCAGCAAGGACTCTCGACCCCTTTTATTGAAAAACCATTGTAACTGAGTTTTTCAATAAAGTACAATGTGTCATGAGATTCACTATGTAAATGGCTTGAAAACCAATGTACATGTACTGCACTGTGTTTATTGTACACGTACATGTACCCACTGGACATCTACACATGTAAGTCTGCTGCAGGGCGCAGGCCTTGTATTTGGGCAAGTTTTTAGCCAGGACTTGGTGAAGGGTCTCCAAATTTGCTGAAAATGTTTAACTGGGTGTCCAAATTAATCACTTACATGTACAATACATTTATATGTAAATGAGAGATAAAATACATGTAGGGTTCACGTCCAAATTTGAAATAGGGTGTCCAAAAGACACCCAGACACCCCTCTGGCTAACACTAAGTCTCTGTATTTGGGGAAAATCTACAAGACCACAAGGCTTCCTGTAGCTCAAATCATTTACTGGACTGGAATTTTTGTTACGAGGCCAGAATCAAAATGAGAAAAGACTTCCTGACTCGGTCTTTGAACCTGCATTTAGTTGTTTGTATTAGAACAAGCACTAAGAAGTGTAAGAGAAGATTGATCTCATTTTTCTTTTATGAGTATTACATGTACATATGTTTGTGTAGGTATACTTCATCACTCAACAGAGTTGCAAGATATATCAAACTCAAAGTCAATATTTTAACACAATGTGCTAAGTACATGTAGTGACAGTGTTAAAATTCAATGAAAAACACAAGAGCGCTGGACTTGTCCAGTCATGAGTTCACTGGCCCAATGCTAAAATTACTGGCCTTGGGCCTGTGGTCCAGTGTAAATTTCGAGCCTGGTACTGTGTAATTTACATGTAAGTGTTAGGCCAGTAACTCACACTGGACCACTGGGCAGGAGTAATTTTAAAGGGGCTGTTTTGTCACGGTCAGAGCAGGGCCCAGTTTCATACATGTAAGGCTGCTTAAGCACAAAAAACTGCTGAGCAAAACAAAATTATGCTTACCAGAATAAGGATACCAGTCAAACTACCATGTCACTTATGTACAATTTGTGACTGGTTGCCTGCTCATTTCTGCGTAGCAGAAAATTGTTTTAAAAGCAATATTTTCAGCTTAAAAGCAGGCTCTATGAAATTGGGCCCATGCCTGTGGCTTTGCATTGACTTATACATGAACTCTCAACCAGTCACTGGACAAGCACGCCCTCCCTCCGTATCATATCTATGGAAAGCGTGCGCGCTTGCTCCAACTGGGTGAGGGTTCATAATTCAATGTACAGCCACAGGCCTGCATTGATCATGACGACGCAGCCCCTTTAAGCTTTGGCACGACTGGGCCAGCCTGATAACCCAACACGTCCTGCACCGTACATTTCTGTACAGAATTTCCTCCCAATAAACTTGACCTCCGTGTCCGGATTCTTGTAAACAATTAAGAACTTTGGCCAACTGAGGTTCATGGAAATCATGAAACCCGAAATGGTTGCACAAATTCGGGCGTGATTGGCAAATGAGATTTCTAAAAAAGTATGCATCCTTGTCCCAAGTTTTTTAACAAATCTTTTGTATAATAAGACAAACAATTGAAATTGCATTTTATAACAAATTGTATCATCGGGATATTTACATTTGTATTTTCAAGAATTTTGTTCAAATAGGTTTTAAAAGAAAATTTGACTTCAAAAAATGTATTTGTTCTAGCTGTTTTCTTGGTTTTCGATACGCGCGAGACTTGCATCGAATCTATTCACAGGGTTCTCCTTCAGACATAAAGAGTTCCAAGATAATCATAATTCATGATGTACAGTGTGTTGTAATTGGTTGTTTCTGTTTGGGTTTATTTTTGTTTGTTTGCTGTGAAGCAATTTTTTTTTCAATTGGCTCGAAATTCTTTGTATTACATGGAGAACTAAACTGTATGTAAACACAATGTAAATTATACACTTTTGAAATGTGTAGGCCTACTGCATACAGTATATTTTAGTTAGTAGACAGGGTAAAAATATTCTGTGTTATTGTACATGTGTTATTGTACATGTACAATTGTACATGCAGCAATCAATTGTCTGATTGTGTACACATGGTATACATGTGGCCATTGACATTGTGGCCTTGTGAAGGAGAAGTTTCACCTGTTGTTTTCAATAAAAATGGTAAAAAAAAAAATCAATTTCACTGAAAGTGTTTTGATTATTAAATTATGGGAACCTGCATTTAGAAGACATTTATATATATAAATAGACACATTCATTGCAGTTCTATACAAAGGAATGTGTAGCCTGGTCATGGGGGGCCATGAACAGGTGCACAGTGGCTTTTATGCGCATTGAAGCATAGACAGGTAGAGCTGCAAATGGCCAAGTTCTGCAGTAGACCGTTCTCCCAGGATTTTTCTAAACTGTGCGCTGGACCCAAATTTTGGAGGTTTGGCCAGAGCACGCTGAATGTGGCAAAGTGAGCCTTACTGAATCGGAGCCCGAGGACGTACAATGTAACATTACAAGAATTGAAAATTTACAGGCGTGCAAAAAAGATACGGAAAGGTTTTTTAGATCTTCCTACATTATTAAATGCTAAGTTTTAAACAAAAATGCCATTGATGAATGGGAACAACAGAGTAATCTGTCAAGTAAACGGCCGTTTAAAACCTACATGTACACGTCCGTTATGTACTACATACTGGCTGGCAATGAAGGACCGTGCGATACGGCTTGGTCCTTTGTCGCACGGCCACGACCCCGCCGGTTTGAATCGTGTTCAACGGCCGTTTGGGACCTTGTCGACTACTACTCTTTTATGTTTTTATTCCCTTATTCCAATTATTTTCAAACACATGCGTAATGTGGACGAGACAATGTGTAAAAACTTGTTGAAAAGGACTCCAAAATATTTCCTTGTGTTCCGAGACTACACTGTTCAGTGTAAAACAATGAATATTAGTTTGAAATGAAACTAAAAGTCGGAGAGCGTAAGTTGCCTTAAATGTCAACATGGTCTACATGTGAAAGACCAGAGAAGTGAAAAGTTAGCCTGTACATGTACATGTACATGTACATGATGAAACTACTTCCCAGTCCAACGTGTCCAAGTCATGTCCTTCCTTCCTGTTTTTGACATAAATTTTTAGTCAGGCTTGTCAGGCAGTACATCACTCCATACATGTATCCTTTAGATTGATATCATGTGTATGAAACTGGGGATGTACATGTACATGTATTACATGTAATTGTATCAATTTATTGCTATCTATGTGAGAACTTTCCTTTGTCCCTCTAACTTAACACTCTCCATAGACTAAGCGCGTGAAAAAATGTGAGGCCACAAAAATACAACATTTAGGATTCCAATGTGAGGACAGCATTGTCCCTTTTGTATTCCTTTGTTCTATTTCTACTGTCCCCACTCTTCTGGTAATACCTGAATACCATGCCATAGCCCTACATGAACCTGTACATATTTTTTCAAACACTTTAAGAGCAAAGGAAATGTCAATTTCAATTTTGTGATGTACTCATTTTCCAATAGAGTCCTCATGTGAGCGGGGACAAAATTACAAGTCTCTAATCTCACGTGAAAATGGTGTAAATTGCCGTTGCATTCGATACCCTCCCAGTGTTAACTTTGTCAACATCCAAAACATTTGATGGCATCATTCTGAGAAAATGGGTCGGTACATTTTTTTTCACGGGGACGTTTTTGTTCATTACTGACTGTTTCAGAACGAAGTGTGAAACATGACGGCGTTGGCAATTGACACCATTTTAACTTATAGGTTAGAGACTTTCAGTATCAGAAATCCTCAGAAATCTGAAACAGGAATCTTGCAATAAATCGTGTCTTCAAATGTTTGTGGGGGAAAAAATATCCAAACCATGGTCACTTTAAAAGAGAATCACCCCCTTAAAATAGTTTATACTACAAAAGTACATTAGAATTAGAATTAGAATTAGAATTAGAATTATACATTTTATTGTCCGCATCATAAAAATACAGAAATTTTGTTTCCATTGGCAGATTTACAAATTTAAAAAATACATTAGATAAAAACATGATTAACACACAGTACTTTACACTAAATAAAAAAAAAAAAAAGGCAAGAATTCAATGCACAAAACAGCATCCCAGCAATGACTAGAAAAACCACGCACAGGTCTCCGCAGTAGCCCGAAGCTCGTGCACAGCTTCTCACGTACTCATGTACTCATGTACTGTATCAACAGCTGTACACATGTACATTTGTACATGTAGTGCTTGTCACCAAGTCAGTTTTTATGGCCATTAATTTTTTGGAGTATTTACCAATCTACACATGTAATGTAATGACCCAAAATAAAGTATAGCATAAATGTGAGCTTTTCTACATACAGTGTACACACTATAAACTCACTGCACAATTTTGAGGTCATGGACTCTAATGGCCTCAGTTCACGCATAGAGGAAAATGAGTAACAGTTCAAATGAACCTGCTAAAAATTCCATTTTCCGTCTTACACCCCCCCATATTTGTTCCCATCTTACGATCGATGAGAGTTTTGCATCATTTCCTCTTAGTCTTAGTCTTCAATGGAGCACGTTCAGCACGTGTACAACTTTCTTCATTCTCACACATTCACATGGTCCGTGTTATACAGGCACCCATTTTCTCTTTTAAAGGTACAACATAGACCTGTAGACATGGTAGACAGGATTGGTATAGGAAAAAAAAACCTAATTGTTTAATTCTAGTCTGAAAGCTTACTTATTATGAAGTCCATACGAGAACCATCTTTTCTGTGAAATATTTCCCCTCTGAAATGAAGTCATATTCAAGAAAACTGTATCTGAAAAACCTTAAAAAAACACCAACAAAACCCAAACGTAATCAGCTGATTTCGATGGATACAAAGTGTTAACATGCTGAATTGTGCATGTTTTTTTTCTCACTATCTTCATCTGACTCACACAGCGGATTAAGCCCAAATTTTCAAAGGTTTGTGATTACATGTACAGTACTATGATTGATCACACAAAACATGAACTCTGTCTGCGACTATTTTGTCAGCTCTACTGTACCAACCCTGTATAATATACCTTTGTGCAACATCTGGCATTTCTGTTACTCACAGTAGACTGTGATTAGAAGGATCACCAGTGGATGGATACAGTTCATCACGTTGCATTCACTGTTTCTATGAATATTTATGCATATTTTGGCAGACCGTGCCTGACAATCTGACCTCTTTGGACTGTCATTTTATGTAGAATTTTTCTAATGACTAACAGACCTAACCATCTAAATTTGCAAATCCTCCCTTTTGAGGCTCTCTGACTGTTTTTTGGTTCGATTTCCTATACCTTTTCAGCTGGTGTAAAAAGCAATTGCTAAAAAGCTTTTTCTAAGCATTAGCAGGTGCAATGCATTTGTGAATTCCATTTTAAATTGTTTAAATGTTCCCAATTTGAATTGTAAATATTTTTAATGTAATTCAGGCCTGGATTGACACAGAGGCCACGGAGGTCATGACCTCTGTTGCTGCCCAGGTCTTGGCCTTGATGACCCTTCAGAACGTTCTTAGA
Organism: Pisaster brevispinus; assembly: GCA_023634235.1. NCBI lineage: Eukaryota > Metazoa > Echinodermata > Asteroidea > Forcipulatida > Asteriidae > Pisaster > Pisaster brevispinus. The sequence continues at coordinate 728,472 of JAMKCF010000043.1, read as the reverse complement.
CTTACAATGAACTTCCCAATAGAGGTGCTTTCTCAAAATTAAATTTGCCTTGGGGGGTTGCCCTCTCAAAGATGAAATTCCAGGCCAGGTGTACCAACATGACCGAGGCCTGTGTAACAGTTTTGTATTCTGAATGCACTGGTATTAAAAAAGAAAAAAAAAGAAGAACAAAAAAAACTAGAAGTAAGTTTCAAGACTTACATACATTGTACATCCACCTGTCCACCACCCTGCAATAACCAAATGCTCAAATAGTAGCAAGCTTAAAACCACAAACATTCGGGAAAAGAAGATCATCTCATGCACTCAAATTTGTGTTTGTTAAAATCAAAATTGTCATTTCCTTGCAGTGAAGTGGAAGTATTTTCGAAACCATGGCTTGGACTTGGGCTTGGGCTTGGGCTGTTTGAAACCCTGTAAGGACAGCACACTCTTTCTAAATAACTGACGGAGCCCAAGCTCAAGCCCAAGTCGTCATTTGCAAAATGGCCTCTGTTTCACAAATTCATAGTTTTCTTTATATGAATTTTGTTTTCACCTTGCAAAGGAAATTACATAATTTACAAAACTACATGTAGAGGGGAGTGCTAACATTACATTAGAGTAGTTACACTGACATTAAAATGTTATTTTTGTTATTCTGTTTACCCCTGTATATTATGTATTTTAATCATTTCTGGTGGCATTGGTGCTTGGTAAAATGGCTTTCTATAATTCAACAATTGCATCTTTTTCTCCCGTCATGCTCTCCTCTTGCTTTCCCATCTTGCCCTTGCTTTCCTGTCTTTCCTTCACCTCTCTTTATTCTTACTTTCCTTTCCTACCATCTACACCTTTCTTCCATCTCCACCTTTGTCCATATTCCTTTTCTCCACCTTTCTCCACGTATCTTTCTTACTACTTCTGCATCTTTTACTTCTTCTGCATCTTTCTTGCTTCTTCTGCATCTTTCTTACTACTTCTGCATCTTTCTTACTTCTTCTGTATCTTTCTTACTACTTCCGCATCTTTTACTTCTTCTGCATCTTTCTTGCTACTTCTGCATCTTTCTTACTACTTCTGCATTTTTTTTTACTACTTGCTACTTCTGCATCTTTCTTACTACTTCTGCATCTTTTACTTCTTCTGCATCTTTCTTGCTACTTCCGCATCTTTCTTACTACTTCTGCATCTTTCTTGCTACTTCTGTATCTTTCTTGCCACTTCTGCATCTTTCTTACTACTTCTGCATCTTTTTTACTTCTGCATCTTTCTTACTACTTCTGCATCTTTCTTACTACTTCTGCATTTTTCTTACTTCTGCATCTTTCTTACTACTGCATCTTTCTTACTACTGCATCTTTCTTACTACTTCTGCATTTTTCTTACTTCTGCATCTTTCTTACTACTCTTGCAACACTTTCTGCTGCTCTCCTCTCCTCTGCACACCTTGCAACCATCCCGCAGTCTCATTGCAAGACATCCAGATGCGTAAAGCCTTCAAAAGCTCCACGTTATTGGACCAAGAGGTGGTGGCAAATTACACAATGCCCTCGGCAATGCGGGAAACCTACATGCGCTGTGACAAACCGCCCAAGCTCAATCTCCTAACCCCTTACAGGTAAAACCAGTAACAAAACCCCCTGTCTATTCCCAAACGGGCACAGAGGAGTCTTTAACATTCCCAATTGGGTAGGAGGATCGGTTAAGGCTTTGGAGAGGAATCTTATCCATACAAAGTGCTTTACGACTGTTCTTTAAAACATCAAACACACTGAAAAAGAATTTTGTGAAATGCTCAACTCTGCTTTTTCCCGAGATTGAAAAACAATAATAAAACTTCTAAATAAATTAAAACATGCATGTAATTGCCTTTTGGAAGCAAGTTTTCTGCATCTTCTCTGGGTTTTGATTGAAGAACCCAATGAACCAGTAGCAAGGATCCCGTATCTTTTAAATGTACATGTACATGTAGCTGCATAAGTGAGCAAATCCAGCATTCTTGGCCTGGGTTTTTTACAATTACGTACTTTTGAAGATTTGCTGATCGTATCCTCAAGCTTTTCGATTCAAAATGTCCTCCTGAAAGACACACCCAAAAAAGAAAACCTACCGAGAACATTAGGCATGAGCTACAAGACCCTAGGTCTAGTGGACATTGTCTTGAAAAGTTGAAATTTGAGCCTTGCTCACAAATATATTGTCCAATTCTCATTCTGCATTGCTTTCTAATGTATATAATACATGCACACCTGTTCTAATACATAGATACAGCTGTTATGACAATGTTAGAAAACTAAGAGGTCATTCAGAGAGTTTTAAAGAAACATTTTCCCTTCATATGATTGTATTCAAGTTCTCAATTATGACAAATGCCATCAAAAAGTTATCAATGTGAAAACCGGCGATAAATCTAAACGCCGTCCTGGAATTGCCTCCTCATCCAGAAACATCTCTCCGTTGATATCAAGCCGGACGCAAATCACCTTGGACAGTGCCGGCTTGATCCGTTGACTTGATTGTCCGTAACGATGACTCACCGTTGACGGGTGTCGCTGGATACCTCACTCTCTCTCTCTCCCCCCCTCCCCGGTTCCCTGAAGACCGGTCTCCCTCTCCTGCTCGAGCTAATTATTGAGGTTATGCACCGCAGCTGTTGGGGGGACCATTTGCATTGAAATCGCTGTCATGACAGCGACTAGGCCGTTTTGGACACTTGTCAATGAGTGTGATGCGTAGATCATTGTGGATCAAGCAATTCTCGATGCTCTTGACTTCTCAGAGAGGAGGCTTGCTTAAGACGCAGCGGCAAATGACATTTTCAGATGGTTCTCGCTAGTTTGAACACCATAGAGCAAACAAGGTATACAAATCCATCGTTATTAGGCCCCTGAAGGAAAACAGATTTCAAAGATTCTAATTTTTGTTTAGATATACCCCCCCCCCCCTTGAAAAAAAGAAGAAAAAAGAATAAATAAATAAAACAAAATCAAAAATTGAAACTTGACTATTGAACGAAGGGAAAGTTATACTATTATTAAAAACAATGGGGCACTTAAAAATACATGGTTTGCAGTTCATGCATGTGTGTAATGTATTGTACATGAAGGCCTGGTGAATGTACATTATACACTGTACTTTCTGGAGGTCATTGACTTTGGTGCCCCTTGAAATATAATAGATTGCAGAAAGTCACATTTTTCCCTGATAAAGCTCTCTTTACCGAGGAAAAGCTGCCTCAATCATAATAATGATAGTAGTTCACAGATTCTATGTTGCCTCTAGGCAGTCATTAATTTTTCTACAGTCTGACCGCAATGCAGAGCTCTGAGATACAATATGTTTGGGACGATGAGACCCATCTTGCATGAGTAGGTACCAGCTGCATCTTGTAACGGTTTACCAAGGTGCTGTGGCACAAACTTTATGCAGCCGGCCATGCCAGAAACACTGAAGTGAACCACTTCTCATAACAATAAATGCACTGGGTTCTTTTACGTGCATTATTACACAAAACACAGGACCAACAGCTTTACGTCCCGACCAAAGGCTGAAGCAATAATGGTTAAGTGTCTTGCTTAAGGACCCAAGTGTCACGACCGGGACTCCAGCCCACACTCTGCTGATCAGAAACACCAGAGCTGTAGTGGGGTGCGCTTGACCGCTCGGTCGCGCAAAATGTCCTGACCATGACACAATTGGCAGGCCAGAGAAGCAGAAATAAAGGCAATTGAGATGTTTTTAATGGTACGGTATCGAAACAATTTCTTAATTGAAAAAAAAAAAAATTTGCTCTCAAGTTAAGCTACAATCAAGTAATTAAGAAGCATATGTTGTATATAAAAAAATAATAATAACGGATTTTGAACGATCATTTACATGTAAATACTTGGGAAAATGTCTAGAGTTGATTCGTTTTAGGGAAATAAGATAGAAACTGCACACAATGTTTGCAGAGCATTTTCAACACTTCAAAAAGGGACTCCGACCTTAAAGTTCAAACTACATCATACACATTAAGAAGTAATTGAGAAGCACTATGGATGGCCAAGTTGATCTCCAAACCCTAATCCTTTCCCTCCCAGGGCATCCCAGATTCCCTCCCAATTAATGAAATTGAATCCAATCCAAACAAACCAATGTTTAGTGGAGCTGACGCAGCTGTTGGACGTACAGCAGTTTCGGGCGAGCACCATTCCAGACGTGGTGAAGTTTGACGTTAACACCATGCAAGTGGGCATGCGGGCGACCTACCTCAGATGTGACCCGCCACCTGATCTCAATGTCTTGACTCAGTATAGGTAAAGTAAAGCCCAACTGGGGAGTAGTACCCAGAATGGGATGGTGCCCGAGTGCGGATAATGACCGCTTTGGGGATATAAACCCAATATGAAGAAGTGCCCAGATTTGTATTTCATGTCTGTTAGTGGGAGAGCCAAAGCCATGTCCAGAGATTTGGGTTTTGCTTTCGCTATAGCCAGGGCCCAAAACGATAGAGCTGCTTAGACTCAAAAAGTAAGTAAGCATAATTAATTTATGCTTACCTGAAGAAGTTTACCAGCCAAAATACCATGTCACATGCACCATATGTGACTGGTGTCGTGCTTATTTCTGCTTAGCAGAATATTTCTAAGCATTAGTTTCAGCTTAAGCAGCTCTAAATTTGGTTTTTCTTCGATGCAACAATCCCTCAAGAATGCTGCTGCAGGTTGAAAATGGCTGCAGCTCGAAGCCAAAGTTCTCTAATTTGGACATGGCCCAACTCTCAGTAGACTGTGTGAGTCTCGTGCGCATTTGAGCGTTGTGACCGTTAAAGTGTGTGAGTTTGTTGCCTTCTCACTCTAAACAATGAACAAAAGGAAACCAAAGATTCCCCCAAATATCTGAGTAACATGTCTACGAGACTTGCATGGCCTACAGGGATATTGCCCAGATAGGAATAAATCCCATTTAAGAATGAAGCCCATTTGAGAATAAAAAGCCTAGGTTTGGATTGAATTGGGAATTTACCCCCGGTTGAGATATGTCTCTATACTCTTTGCTGGGAAAAAAAACCCTGATTGAGGTTGGAATAAAATTGCTTTTTTTTTTTGGTTAGTAACCAGATTGAAGTTGTTTGCATCCTCAGGGGGAAACTTCAGCTAGACTTAAGGCGTGGCTTGAGAGAGAGACAGAGTTTCATTTTGAAACAAATGAAATGGAGGCCTAGCGCTCCCTAGCAATGACATGCATGGGGAAATATGACTCAAGTGGCTTTGTGACACACATCAATGCACACCAACGTGCTCCAACGTTGATCACTTTTACTTCCTTAATAAATCAAACTTATGTACGAAGCTAAAGGGTGGGTTATGATCAAGGAAAGGGGGTCAAATTAAAGTGTACTGTAGATTGTCATTAAATGCTTTCAAACACTGCCAGAGTTGCCAACTGTCCCTGATTCTGCAGAAAGTTCCCTAAAAGTAAACCAATCTTTCCATATTCTGATGAACAAATTTGAAAATCTCCCTGAATATGGAAATTTGTTCCCTATTATGTTGAATGTAATTCTAAATATCTCCCTGATTGTCGACAAAATATCCCCGATTGCAAGCTGCAAGGGTGACATTGACCTTTTCAGACAATTTTGTACTGTCCACACCCCCAGTTTTAAAGATAGACTTCCTGAATCTAGCCTGTGAAGTTTTCATTTTGGGACTCCTGGTGATTTGTATTGTGACATCACACTTTCCTTAGCAACTAAGATTGATACAAATCTTAAGATCAATCGTAGCCCTTTGTGAAATTTGCCCCAGTATGACCAGGCCAATGTTCTCCCACTCTCGGAGATCGCGTCCAACTGGTTGCCCAGAAGTTGCTGTGTGTGACAAAGCCCTTAGATTTGATTCAAATAAGGCCGTGTCCGAAATGGTGACTTCGGCTACAGCTACGGCTAGATCGCGCGCGTCTGCCTATTCTTCAACACTGGCAGACGCACTGATCTAGCTGTAGCTGTAGCCGAAGTCGCCGTTTCGGACACGGCCTAACCTCCAAGACAGTACCATTTCAATCGCCTTAAACCGTTCTGATGTTTTGTCTTTCAGGGAGGACGGTAAGGAAGCCTTGAAGTTCTACACAGACCCAAAGTACTTCTTCCAGCTTTGGTGCGAAGAGATGCAGAAGAATATTACGGATATCAGAGAAAAGAAGAATAGGAAAAAGGTACAGGTGTAAGCATTGCGCAGACTCGCGCAAGGAGCAATGGTTTACTAGTGGTTGGGTAGTGACGTACGTAGGGCGTGTGCACAAAAGTTGAATTGTAAATGATTTTAGTCATGTCATCTCAACATAAAATAATGTCGGATCATTGTTCGTTATCATTTTTCGGTTAAGTGGTCCTCTCTGCACTGTGTTATGAAAACGGCTATTGATAACCAGCGATGCGACCATCCCCGGTAGGCTGGTTCCGAATAGTCGACTAGCGGAGTCCAACCGTTGTTGACTAAACAGTTCGGGCAAACTTAGTCAAACTATGGTCAACTATAGTTCTTGCGTGAACTTGGCCCTTGTACATGTGGTGCGTTTAACCCTCTTACTAACTGCCTGACCCTTCAATACCAATCACTGTGGTTGTGATTGATGGAAAAATTTTGCCAGCGTGCAGTATCATATCATGTACACAATACACAGTCAATCCTCCTACTGTCTGACCAATCAATATCATCCACTATGGTTTTGAATGAAAGAAAAAACTGTGCCAGCTTGCAATATGATGTGATGTGGTGATTGCATCTACACAGTTTACAACCCACAGTCATATCAATGGCTACCTTGGTGGTCTAGTGGTAAGACATCTGCTCCAGCATGGCAAATGTCGTGGGTTCAAATCCCTCCCGAGTGATATGCCTGTGGAAGTTTGTTCACAGGGTTTGGGAAAGTACTTAGTATTGTGGTAAACAGTGCTTACTACACATTGGTGTAAGGTCAAAAACCAAAAAATATTCTCTATCTACGATGCAAAATTAACATCTATTAATGTTAGAGAGGGTTTGTGTCAGACTGCCTTAGGGAGCCTACAAATAAAACTTTCAAGAGATGTGAAAGACAGTTATGGGTTTGCAACTTTTCAGCTGACCTGGGTCCAAATCCTGCACTTTCAATCACCATTCTCGGCTTACTTTGCAAGCGCTGAGTTTCAGCACTAGCTGTGTAAGCGAAGGATGCCGTACTAGTAACAAGCACAAGCAGAAATTCTCTGCTAACCTGTGAAATACTCTTGACGTAATCGCGGAAATCCCTGCTTTTGTAAGCGCCATTTCTTTTTCTCACGGTATTCCATGAATTTGGGCCCAGCTGATTTCCTTCTTTTAAGTTTGTTTTATTTAGTGCCCTAAAAAAATGAAAAACATCGTACATGTACGTAGTTTCCTCTCTTTTTTTGCGAAAACATTATGTATGAAAAGAAGATTGATTTGCAGTTTTTTTACAGTCTTTACCATAACTGTATGCCAGTATAATATTACTGTTATTATACAGGATCGGTAAGGATAACAAATATTGTAAAATTTTAGTCTGAAAGCTTACTGAGTATGAAGTTCATACTAGAACCTTTTTTTTCTATAAAAAGGTTTCCCTCTGAAATGAAGTAATATTCGAGAAAACTGTATCTGAACCCCGGCCCCCCCCCCCAAAAAAAAACCCCACAAACCCACAACAGCTGATTTTGATTGTTACAACCAACGTTAGGGACAGTGTGTTTACATGCTTAACAAAATGCATGGTTTTTCACTATTTTCTCCTGACTCACACAATCATGACAATGGATAAAGCCCAAATGTTCACATGTTTATTGTTTGTCATGAATATGGTTGATATAAACACTCTCTAAGACTATTTTGTCAGCTCTATCAATCCTGTATATTATGCTTAATTCTCAAACTAAGTATCTTTTTTTTTTTGCCGACATTGTTATTTCAGAAACGACACGACAGAAAGTCAAAACAACAGGACAAGCCAAGTCGCATCAAAACGCAAAAAGAGAAATGGCAGGCGATGGCGCTGGGTCAGGAGTTCATGCAGGACACCACGCCAACGGCGACGCCAACCTCGGAAACAAGAGAGCAGCCCTACTCTGACGCTGGGTCTTCAAAGGGTTCCAACCATAACATTGATCAGTATCAGCAGCAGCAGCAGCAGGCACCAGCGCAGCCGTACCAGCAACCTCATCATCCTAAGGAGAGCATGTCAAGGTCCTCGTCGGAAGGATTTGATGAAGTGGGTTCATACGACAGCGGTCACCGGGGATCGCATCGCCCCAAGAATCGACCCCCGCCACCCCCGTCGAACCAACCGACACCAGAGTATGAGCAACCGCCACTTTTGAATGGCTCGGTCAACACTCCGAAGCGGCCGGCACCAGCCTTACCCCCCCAGGCACTCAACCACCAGGTGCCACCCACGCAGGACCAGTTCAGACCCCAACATATCCCCGTCAACCAGACCATTTTACCCCCCAGCCATCCAGCAGACATGGCACCCATCATGAACAACGCTGTCTCCAATCATGTGCCACCCCCACCTGCTCCTCCTGCTGCACCAGTTATGAACGCAAACATTCCCCCACCCCCGCCCCCTCCACCACCCCCTCCCGTTGCGGGAATGGGTGGCATACCCATTCCCCCTCCACCCATGATGCCTGCTCCCGCACCTGGCACTGGGCTGCCATCTACTTCCCCTCCACATGGTGGGGATATACCAGAGTCATCGAGTCCTGGTAACTTGGCGTCTCCGAAACGACAATCAATGCGACCAAAGCCTCCGCAAGTTAATAACGAAAGAAATAATCTCCTGACAGCCATACAGCAAGGTAAGACGTTTCCCCAGCCCTTCTTTCTCCCCATACAAATTCAATTTGGTCAACGATAAGCAGAGATGTGAAAGTTCAGACTTTCATCTGAATTCAAACTTTTTGTATCTGCTTGGTGACAAAAGTAGCTGGTTTTTTTCTAACAATATAACAAAATCCTGCTCCACTTTCATGCTTACAAAAAATTTCAACATTTAAATGGCAAACAGAGTCCGAAACAATGATTTCAAAAATAGTTTAACTTCAAACGCGATTTTCTCCAAACGTGAAAGTTTGGCTGCTGGGGCAAAATTGCCTCTTCGTGAAAACAGTGACGATATGGCTGTTGATGAGGGCAGCCTAGGCTTGAACACTTGTTATCGTGGTGAGCCAACCGCAGCCATTACTATAACCTCCAATGCGGACACGGCCTTATTTTCAGAAAATAGGTCAAGAATCTGGGATTATTTGTTTGAACGATCCAGACAAAAGATATATTTCACGAATACAGTATGTGTAGCAAGTCCTGATTTGTTCAAGACCAAATGTATGTTTTTAGAAGCAACCGATCCTTTTCTTAAACCAGGGCAAAGTTTCATAGAGCTGCTTAAGCAGCCAATGGTGCTGAACATTTTTCTGCTAAGCAAAAATAAGCAGGATACCAGTCCTGGCAAATGGTAAAAGGGACATTTTGTCTTGGCAGGTAACCTTATTCTTGTTTGAAGAATTTTGTTGCACTATTTGTCCTTAACATGTTGACTGCCGGTCATAGATTCGTAGGGTGTTCCCATTTGCTAAGTGTGGTGCGCATGCGCGCATACCAAATAGGTACTTTTTTTTGGTGTCTACATGTTGTAATACAAGTTCTAAGGATGTATGTCCTCACCACTGCCAGAAGCGTATATGTTGCATTCTCAGTGATGCCAGTGTATTCAATTAACAATACAAAAAGCCTTTCATTCTCTACGAGTATACTCGTAGTGGCAGAATCCGTTACACCTGTTACTACGAATATACTCGTAGGCGGCAGTCAACGTGTTAAGCAGCTTTGTGAAATCGGGCCCTGGAAATGCAATTGTTGCTTGTCGGTATAAAACCAACCTTCAAAGTTGTCAGTGAACAGTTTGAACAATAATATTAACTTGTGACATAAATGCCACCACTTTACCTTTCCAGGTATCAACCTTCGTAAAGTTGAGATACAGGAGGAGAAGGCCAGGTACCAGACACCGGCAACTAACTCCGTGGAAGCGATCTTGGCCCGTCGCATCGCTGTGGAACTGAGCGACTCCGAGTCGGAGGGCAGTGACGATGAGGAAGATGATGAGGACTGGGACTAAGTGAGGCAGGGAGATGGGGGTAATACTAACGTAGGATTCATTTGGGGGCTTTTGGGAGTGTTCAACTTAAATAAGTTTTGATCCTTGTTGAGGGCGGTGTTCATTTCTAAAGCGTTCATTTCTAAACATTTTTATTCAGACCAGCTCATATTCAATGCGATTGTTGATGCAAAGCGTGTTGAGATGTTAAAACATTCACCAGTGGCGTGTGTTGTAAAATACTGTAATCGTGAAGCACAGGTTCAGCTGTGGCATTTTCTCGGCCACAAATTCATCGGCTAAAATTTCAATAGCCCTCGCCTACATGGACCGGCCCTTTGAACTACCGGAGTGTAATTCTCCGATCTGAGAATGCTCCTGTGGTTCTGCGCATTGTACCCAGTCCAGTAGAATGTTCTGGCGATCCACTGGATTGCGGGGATAAGCCCACGTGAATGTTCTGTCTCGCCTAGAATGCGCCTGACTATTTTGCTCTGTAAAACATGTGTGGGTGACTCAGAACTACAGCACTTGTTGGTTTTGGACTGCCAGAAAATCCAAGCACTCCAAACCCACAAAAAGCCTCTTTCACTCTAGATGCATTTCCCAGGAAATTTCCTCGGGAAAATTTGTGGTTGATGGGTTCACACTTGAGTTGCTTACCCTGGCAAATTCCTGGGAGAATAGCCATTTCTCGGGGGAAACAGCTAACCCCTGCTTGCGAGTAGGGTTAAGCGAGTCAACCCCCGTGGTAAGGATACTGAGTGGTCATTCTTCCCAGACAAAAATTCCATTGAATGTGAAGTGAACATGGGATGGCGGTGGGGTTAAAACTCTCCAGGAAAGTCCTGGGCTTTCATTTCCTGGGATTTTGCTCCGTAATGTGAACAGGGCTTTAAAGTGCGGCTGCTGCTTTTCCTTTACCCAGGTTTGTACTGATTACTGGACAGCCCAAGTTATCATGCCACCTGCAGCGCCAGCTGACGCTTTCTTATCAAAGTCTGACATTTTGATTTTATGGTAAACACCAATGGTATTGGATTGCCTTGAAATGAGCAACATCCCTGTGAAAACTCGGGGGGGCGAGGTTCAAATTTTGAGAAATGCGGGGAAGTTGAAAAACAAGAAAAGGTGCTTGTTAATCTTATATTCGTTGAAGTAAAAAATAGCAACCAAATATGATGGCTGAATCCAAAGTTAATAAAAAAACAATATTAAGGTGGTCACAAGTTTTTGGAAACAATTTTGCCAGCCTGAACAAAGTGTGACATGAAGACATGTCTGCTGTCACGGTTGTGTCGCCCTCTTGTGGATCATATTGTCCATGTTGATGGGTTTCTCGATACCTGACGTTTGGATTGCTTAAAAGAAGTGGTTTGATCGGTTGAGTTTAAACTCCTTTTTTTTTTAAAGCATAGTAAAACAACTTAATACCTCCAGGAATAAAAAATAGGCTCTGAAAACATCTTTCAAAATTCCATTCGATGAAGAGGGAGAAACTGTTGTTATATTCTTTAGGTTAAAAGGCATATTTTAATATTTATACAAAATGTAAACAAATTTGTAAGTAATTTGAATTGAACAGATTTAGCTTTTCTAACTTACTGGCACTGAACTAGCATATTTGTACAGTATCTTTCTACAAAAAAAAAGTTATCTAAAATTAGGTTGAGTATTGTTGTGTACCTTTCTATGTGTAATTACCACATTATTCAACTACATGTTCAACCAATTCCTGAGGTGTTTGCAAATTTGGGGAAAAATTTATTTTGCAAAAATTTGGAAAGTTGTCTTTCATTTTTGTCTTTTTAACATGCCCTCAATGTTCAAGTGGCGACAATAGTCTGTTGTTTTGTGAAGCTGTTATCCAATTAATGGCTTAGGCTATTTCTGAAGTGTGTTGGAATCCAATGGCTTCGGGTGTGGCTGTTTCTGGATTATGTTGGAATTTAATGGATTCAGCTGTGGCTATGTCTGAATTGTGTTGGAATCCAATGGCTTCGGCTGTGGCTATGTCTGGATTGTGTTGGAATCCAATGGCTTCGGCTGTGGCTGTGTCTGGATTGTGTTGGAATTGAGTGGCTTCTGTCGACTGTTAGCTTCAGCCAACATGTTGAAGCATAGTAGTGCCTAATATGTTGGCTCTGTTTACCGCGGAATACTCTGACAGAGTCAACGCCAAGTTAGTAGAATTTGCAGCCAAAGTATATTCCAAAAAACTTACAGACCAAGCTGAAGAGCTTGCGAGCTCAAAAAGAAACCTTACTTAGAAATAACTTGATCTTAACATTTCCGTTCAAACTCATCCCAATTCAAGTGATATTGACACAAAACAATTTTGTAGTCAAATGTTATTGGTCTGGCAGTATATTATTGCTTCATATTCATACTGGGTTTAAAGTTATAGGTTTTGCACTTTTCACTATGAGTATATAAAGTATGTTTTAATTTTTGTCTCGTTTGCTTACAGAGTCAACCTAAATGTTTGTGTAAAATCCTTCACATGTTATTTTGTGTATCATTTATTAACTCATTTTGTACTCGGTTTGTTCATATTTTAATTGATGACAGACATATCGAACACTTTTTGCAGCAGATATGTTTTTACTTTTTGCTTTTTTTTCTGCAACAATGCTGTGGACATGCGGAGTTATTGACAGCGGCTTGAGCCTTAACTGTCAGTGCGACCACCTGTACCTCAAATACGGAGCTCGTAAAGGGACAAGGGAAAGTTATTTCATTCCCTCAAAATACTCTTAAGTTCCTTCGAAATATTATTTCATTCCCTCGAAATATTATTTCGTACCCTCAAAATATCGTTTTGTTCCCTTGATATGCGGTTTTGTGGTTTTGTCCCCTCAAAATGATATTTTGTTCCATCGAAATAATGTTTCAATCCCACAAATAAGGATATTATTTTGTTCCATCGAAATAACATTTCAAGGGAACGAAATATTATATTATTAAATTGTTATTACATTTTAGTATTAATTTTTAAAATAGAATCTTCTCCCTTCAAGTGGCTCCGTAGTGCAGCAGCCACATCAAATAGCCATAGACACTATGACACTTTCGAATACAAGGCTTCTGGCTCTGGCTCTGGCTTAGACCACCTGACAGAGCCTAGGCTGTTTGTTGTGATCTAATGGCTTTTATTGTGGCTGTGGCTGATTGGCTTATGCTTCAATATCGATGCAGTAATTTTCCATAGCCTAAGCCAAAGACGCTCAATTGGTAACTTCAAAAGGTGGTCCTTGTTTGTAAAATTTCTTCTGTGGTCTTCTGAACTTTTGCCAGAATATTAATTTCACGTTGGAATGGGATTGGTTGCTTTTCTTTGAGTTGTGTTTACAATTTAACATACTTTTGTTATAATAATTTGATATATTATTTGGTACATTGGGCTATTTACTTATACACAATCTTATACAAAATTTAATAATTTGTTTCATTTTAGCAGGAGTTTAAGATTAAGAAGAGTTTTGAATTTGGCAAAATGTTTCGTCATGGGAAAGAGAAGTTGCTAAACTATGATTTTGTTTTGTTTTATTTTACTATTGCAAGATGGAAACAGCTGTGTTAAATACGTGCAGAAAGCAGTGTGTACTGTTATGATGTAAGAAATATTTAGATATTTTATTAATAGTGTATTATACAGAATTCTAGGGAATGAATTTGTAATTATTAAGTATTGACTATCGGTTCGTTTATTGATTATTACATGCTGATAGTCAGTTCATTGATTGATTGGTATGTATTGATAATTATATATATATTGATGATCAATATATCGATAATTCTTTCATTGATTACTTGGTATTTATAATCAGTTTATTGATTATTTGCCTTTTAATCAATATATCTTTTGATACGGTAATTTACATTTATCTTGACGCACCAGTATTTGGTGTTTGGTTTGAATTCCCCGAGAAAGAAATCAAATTATCCAGTGCTGTGAAATTTGGCTCTCGGCGAGTTCTTTAAACAAACAGATAAATGCTTTATCATATTGATTTTATTGGGGATTGTAGATTAATTTGCACTAACATTATTATAGAGAAAAAAATCAAGAACTTTGTTTTTGCTTGTCGAAGCTGGTGGCAAAATGGGCGAAGCGAGTTTCGACAAATTTCATCGAAATAAACTTCCAGATTTAGCCTTTGAATCGTTCGAAATATTTAAATCGATATTCACCCTTAACTTAAATGACAATGGATCAACCGTTTGGTAAACATTTACCATGAATTTTAACTATCGATCCCTTGCACCGACGTCATTAAACCCTGGCACTGCCTGCCCATGGTCTGCTATTGTTTTGAGGCAAATTCGTTATAATGACGCAAGCAAGACCACGGTGATGACGTCAGTGAATTGGGTCAATAACCTTCAGTTTATCTGTGTCCGTTTTCGAAAACACGGCTAGGGTTTGGGCTTTTGGGCTCGGCCAGTTATTTAGAATTCGTGTTTATGTTCTTACGGTGCTTCAAACAGGCGGACGGAGCCCATGCTCGAGCCGTCGTTTCGAAAACGCCGTATGTCTTCGAACAACAACCAGGGTACTAGCTTACTTATTGGATATTTTTCTTAAGACCCTTTGTATCATCTGATGCCATTTTGGATGTTGCACCGTTTTGGAAGAAAAGGAAGACGAAATGTAGTATCTTAAATCAATATAGCTTTCGGTGATTCATGTTGGGGTTTTTTTTTTTTGGGGGGGGGGTTTGAGTGGGGCGGGGCTTAACATTTCCAAGACATTGAACTCCGAAGATTCCATAGTAGGCCAAGTATTATTATAGAAATAGGACACAAAACGCAGAGGTAAATGTTGTTGCCTGTGGCGGTCGTGCACGCCCTCAATGTCCAGCTGTGGGCATCAATACCATGTGACACGCCTGTTTGGCAATCAACCAATGGGAAAGCTGGACTTTGCCATGTTATGGCTAAAATGGCAGCGTTCACGAATTGCCTCAAAGTAGGTGCAACTACACACAGCATTTCTCTGATTCTGTTCCTTTTTCAATTTCTATAATACCAGTATACAATTTGTTGTTTATTTGTAAACCTTTATGTGAACAGGGGGTATGGTCTTGTAATTCAGTTGATGGTTACAGCGCATTTATAATTTAAGTTGTTGGTATTTTTCTGTTAATGAGGGGCCATCGTGTTGTTTGTCCCAAGCCTTTGGCCAAAATCAAATTTGCATCCGCAATTGTTTAGCCTATTTTTCAAATTGACATTTTGCCTTTATAATAAATTTGATGTTTACCCATTTTGGTTTTTAAAATGAAAAAAAAAAAAAAATTGAAGTTTGTTTTACAATCAGAGAGCGTTGGGGGTGAAATTCCGTTTTAAAAATGCAAACTTAGCACAATTATCGCGCATGTTTTTAGTGACTGAAAGGAAAGGGTCACAGGTTGGTTTTCTGTAAACGTAATGCTGATTTAAAGGCGAAATTTTCAAGAAAGATACAAGAAAGTCACTTTTGAAAGTTTCTGCTGACATTGGAAAAAAGAAGAAGCAAAAAGCTGTTGCGGTATTTTCATTAAGAACGTCGAATCCATTCACGTTTAGCGAGGTGACAGCCGGTTTATTACCAACACTATCTCTAGCCATATGCACATTCGAATGGACACCACGGACATTTCCCAAAGTTGCATGCAGGCGATCTTTGTAGATGCAAATTTAACGCCATTACTGTTGATTTCCAATCAACGGGGAGACTTCAGACGAAATTGCTGGATGCTTTACTGCCCTTTCCATTATTGCCACATATTTTGTTTGTTCCAGATGTCATTACTAAAGTTTGATCCTACCTGTGTTACAGTGTCACTCAAGCTTTTGTTTTAATTGTTTTGTTTTGTTGCTGATTGTAAGAGAAGACACATTTATCATATGTCATTTAAGTAAGTTGAATGACTGAATGTAGACATTATAGATGAAAATCTTCACATTTTAGTTAATCTGGTTTTGGGGTTATATCACCATGTATGATACACATCGAGAAAGGCACTGCGCTTTTATGCGGTGTTTTCGTTTCTAGTAAAAACAATGTAATTAACAAAGATTTGCTGTTGTTTCCCGTGTAGTCTTTGTTGTTTATGTCTATAAAATGATTTTGTTCATTATTGAACATAAATAAACTCCTAGGAATGGGGGACTTTTGGGACGCTAGGTGGCAGCAGACTTATCAGGTAAACCCATAGCTCTCGGTAATGTGCGCATGCCCAGAACTACGTGAACAATGGACATTTACCTGGTAAGTTGCCGCCACCTAGCGATCTAAAGTCTCCCATTCAGTAGCACCCATCTTCCCGTGACAACTTGAATTGTATATCTTCGGAGATAGTTTTAGGATTTTAAAAGACACTGCGGGCATAGGTTTATATTTCCTGATCGGGGGCAAAAAAACACACCCCCCCCCCCCCAAACAAAACAAAAAACACGTAATTTTATCCAGTTTTTGTGACATCACAACAATGTTTTGGTTTTGCCGATCCATGAATTTTATTCTGCAGGACCTCATGTTTCAGATTTGAGATTTGAGATTCGTAATCGATGATTGGTGTCAATAGATGGCGCTGTAAGTCTGTTGACTATGGTGACGTAATCAACTCACGGAGTGACGTATGGGTTAAAAATCACACAATTTTGGCATATCAGTTTTTGCACAAATTAATGATGCATTCATTACTTTTAAATTTTCAGCAAGTTTCAGGACCTAACACGTAATTACACTAATTAACATGGCTGGCGCATCGCTAGCTTTGCCATTTCTGAGAATTGTGACGATAGCCTATCACGATATGCCACTTTTATTAATTGAAACACGTAACGCTGGCACGGCGCCAAACACGCGTAAGTACGACGTTTTTTCACGAAGTGACTTGTTGCCCTACTGAGCTCCAGGTTAAGTAATTTCACGAAGCGACATAATGATTTCATATTCACTACCTTATGGAGACCGAGAACCAAACAGAAAATGGAAATTGTAAAGACTGGGTTGCTCCACAATTTCATGGGTTTTTGTGTACAAAGTCTATGGGAGGTTCTTAACTACAGGGACAAAGGAAAGAACAAAAGATGTCTCCACAGGGATGCAAACAATAGAATGTGCGCTCCAGCGTTCTGCGTGCACGTCCCTTTTTTCCATTTTTCACAAAGTGACGTAGACCTATGTGTTTCGGAATAGGCAACCCATCGAAACAATTGCAAGATTGACTAGCGCATTGACAGTTCTGTACTAAAGAATATGTCATCCGTTGGTAGTAAAACCTTTGGTGAAAAATAGTAAGCAGTCTCTGAAACAACAGCTGAAAAATAGTACAACTTCAACTGCGATTTTTTCCAAACACGGAGTTTTGGCTTTGGTGCACCACATGTCAGTTCAACAGACTCAAGACTCAGGACCGTGCAACACAAGCTGATAAGACAGAAGGAAAGTTCAACTAAAGATGAATTAGAGATACTCTTCAAGAAATAAAGATCTATTCGGATAAGAATGAGGTCAACTTATTAAAATAAGGGCAGTTTTGTTGGGTCATGTGGTTCGTCAAGGCAGCCTGGTGGATGGAATGGCAAAGGAATGCATTTGTTCCGTGGGCCGACCACTATTTTTAAAAGGTATTTTCAACCGTAACTCATTTTCTTAACAAACGCTTTTTATATACCACAACGCGCCCAATTATCCGACTGTCATAGTATGCGGAAGATGGTACCAACAACTCTCCAGCATCAATGGGAAAGACCATCAAATAATAATTCCACCACTTCACATTCAAGTCTATCGAGTCCGCACTCTAAACAAAAATGTCCTGTCAGAATTGACCTAGTTTTGGGGGGTCAGTATGGCCCCGGATGTTCAAGAATTGGTTATTGATAGCAGAGACACTGGTTTAAAAAAATTTGAAAACAAAATAACATTGCAAGTTGTGTAAAGTAGGTTGAACATTGTTGATGCTTTGCATAAGTGACGCTTAACATTCAAAATCATGACCTTTCAACCACCAGCAAAGCACGTCTTGTTTTTTTTCAAGCAGTGAAACTATCGACTGTACTACGTTTTTTCGTAATATATATGACGATTTATGTAAGACAATGCCGCTTTCTTATAAAACTGTTATTAGTATGTTTTGTTCGTGAGTGGAAAGTATATTACAAAAATAATGTTTGCAGAATAAAAAAAAAAGCTTTTCAAAATTTACCACACGATGGCTGTAACGTGAGTGATGGATCGAGTCATGATTCGCAATTGGGATGGATTGTCAAGATCATACTTTTAGGGATCATTTCTATAGTATGAATCTTCTCTCACGAACACACATTTGACCAATAGACGCAAACCACGATGACGAGTTGGAGTGTTCGTCTCTGAGCGCGAAGCGGGTCCGAGGCGTCACCTTCTGGGGGTGTCTTGCCAAAGATCATTGATGAACGTTCCACCTACCCCACTAGAGGGCAGTTGGAGGAGATGAACACATTCTGAGTGGTTTGCTATCTCGTGAGACATAAACAAATTAAATGTATAGCATTAACATCTTGCATTAATATCTCTGGAAGTCGTAGGTTCAACTTCGCTCGGCAAAATTTGTCTCTATTCAACCCAAAACTAGATTTTCTTGTGGGTTATTACTTGATATTTTGAAATACAAAGTCGCATCTCCTTTTAAGGTTTGATCACTTGGCTGCCGCCTGTCTCAGGTTGCACCGTAAACTTGGGCTTTCTGACTGGCACCCGAACAACGATTATTGACAAATAAGTGAGATCACCAATATAGGGCCAGATAGCTCAGCTGATATAAAAGTGCTGCTACATAATTGCCGATTACGTGCAATTCAACTTGTTCCCACGATCTCGCTCCCCCATACCAGAACTATCTCGTGCCGGGGGAAAAAAAGTAACTTTGGCGAGAAAATGAATGAGGTGAAAAAAACATGAGAAAACGAATTGGACAGTTAATATCGTGAGAAAACAAAATTGTGAAAATTATTTTCGCGGGTAAACAAACAACTATTTTTGGCGAGAAAAAGAATTTGGGAAAATATATTTTCACAATAAAATGCATTTGGGAATTTTTTAATTTTTTTTTTACTTTGGCGAGAAAACGATTTCTTTCGGCATGTCACTTTTCGGGCTCCGTATAGTTCGCAGAGACGCTTGTTTTAAAAAATGCTGATCACAAATTATTGTAAATTATGTAAAGTAGGTAAACATGCTTGTGGCCGTTGCGCTTGTTTTGCATAAGTCACGCCCCTTCACAATCACGACCTTTCAACCAGCACAACATGAATCGTCGTGATATTTACGAAGTGAAAATATCGACTGTATCTTCATTCCCCCCCCAAAAAAAAAAAAAAAAAAAAATAAAATAAAATATGACGATCTATATAAAACAGTGCTTTTTTTATTAGTATGTATTATTCGTGGTTGAAGAGAATATTACGAAACATTTTCTGCATCGAAAATAGGGAGCTACACATTTACCACGGTGGCTGTAACGTGAGTGATGGATCGAGTCATGATTCGCAATTGGGATGGATTGTCAAGATCATACTTTTAGGGATCATTTCTATAGTATGAAACTTCTCTCACGAACACACATTTGACCAATAGACGCAAACCACGATGACGAGTTGGAGTGTTCGTCTCTGAGCGCGAAGCGGGTCCGAGGCGTCACCTTCTGGGGGTGTCTTGCCAAAGATCATTGATGAACGTTCCACCTACCCCATTAGAGGGCAGTTGGAGGAGATGAACACATTCTGAGTGGTTTGCTATCTCGTGAGAAATCAATCATAAAAAAACCTTACTAAATAGAAATTATGTTTTGCATAAAGGAAAATATGGGCTTATTGGTTGCTGGAGAGGACGGTACAAATAATCCGGAAGTCGCATGTTCAAATCCCGCTCTACTATTAAAAGTTGTCTTTGTTGAACCTAAACCCATTTTACTTAATCAGTTTCTCTTGTGGTTTATTACTTGATATTTGAAGAACAAAGGTTGGAGACACTGAAGGGGGATAGGTGAAAAGCAACTTGAAAAGGTAAAAAAGAAAAAGTAAAATTATTCCAATCCCTCGTAATAATATTTCATTTCCTCGAACTCATTTAACTGCTACGGAGTTCCTGATATAATTTCCATTTATCGCACTTTGAGAAGTATTCAGAGGGTGGTGGCGGCCTTAATAATGTTTGACTGTCAAAATGTCCCCGTCCTATCCAGGTTGTTTGGCACCTCGGAGGGCCATGCATGGTTGGGATAAAAATCAATCACTGTCGTTTGATTGCACACATTGTTTTCATCTCTGACTAGTTATCAACATTTCTAGGAAGGTAAAAACTTGATTATAATCTATTATATTGTAAATTTCAAACCTTTTTGGTTCTTCTACTCTCCGAATGGGGTGGTCGGGTTGGCGTAGTGTTCCTCGCCTCCCACCTCTATAGTATCTCTGTTCGAATCACGAGGGCATTACGTGGGTTGGGTTTTCAGTCCCTACCTGATTGCGCCTACCTGATTGCGTGGGTTTTTCCCCTGGAATAATTCTTTTCCTCCCACAACTAAAACTGAAACTCCCTTAATTGTTTTTCTCTCAGTTGGGTTCAGTGATTAAGTTTGCTTTTCTGAGAGTCCTTCGCTAATTGAAAAGAATGAATTTCCGCGGTTCAGTTGGCACAATACGGAACAGATTCGCTCATAAGTAAACGGTTTTTGTGCTTGCGGGATACACCACTTGGTTTTTTCGATACTGATTCGCTATTATTAAACGTGTTTTGTTGGAATTCGTGAAGTTCCTTATGTGTGCTTGTTGACAAAGGAACACGCAGTGAATGGCCATTGTTGTTATAGTTGCCAATAGTTGCCAATAGTCATTGTGAATAAAAACCAAACATTTATAATTTGAGTCGAGCGCGATTATGTTTGCGCATTTTCTTTTGAAGCAATCTTGTGGTTACCAGGCTAAAGGGACCGGAGGCTAACGGGCACCGTGCAACGTTGTACGGCTGTACATTTCTGCAGAAACAGGACACCCAAATTGTTTGAATAACTCTCACCGATCCTTTAAAAAAAAAATTCAAATAATGGTAATCATACCTGATTTGAAATCTAGGACTGACAACTTTACTATGCAAGGACTGATCTTGGCCTGGGGAATAATTTGAACAAGGGATGTAAAGAAAGTGTTTATTCAAAGATGGTATGGTATTTGGGTTACACAGTGCTCAGGTTACTGAGAAATTAGATCAAAGGGAGACTGAGGTTATTTCTTGGTTCTTTAGTTTAAGGGGGGAAAATGCGAAAAAGGTGTTATTTTAAGCTGTTTTTATTCTGCGGAATGTGTAAACTTTGACGGTTTCTTGTTGTTGTCTTGTTGATTTTGATGTTGTTGTTGCTGATGTTATTATTGTCATTTATGTTGCTGATGTAACGGTTCTTGTGGCAGTTGTTGTTACTGCTGATGCTGTTGCTACTTTTCTTGTTGATATAGTTGTTGTTGTTGTTGTAGTCGTGTTGCTGTTGTAGTTGTGTTGCTGTTGTTGCTGCTGCTGCTAATGCTGCTGTTTTTACTCTTGATGTTTGTTGCTGCTACTGCTGCTGTTTTTGTTGTGGCACCATGTAAATTTCTATGGCCGAAGCGAACATCACACAGCCCGGTTAACACTCCCTGTAAATGCTTCGTGCGAAGCAAACTTGACGTCACAGATCTGCCCTTGCTGCGAATGTTTCGCAAGAAATGTTCGTTGTGAATTTGTGACGTCAAAATTAGCTTCGCATTTATTTGCATTCGCAGGGAGACACTGGGCTTAAGTCGCGACGCGATAAAGTTACCATTGAACTTCCGGGCACCTCTGAGCCATCAGCTATATGGGAGATTATAACGTAGGTGCATTTTTGTGTGACTTTTATTTTTGTCACATCGCTTCTTTTTTTCACCCCCAAAAACATACTGGTGGAGTGGTTACAACTATCTTACAATGTAATAAATGTGTTGCGCAAACCGTGTCGACTGCACTTACAAACCGAAGTTAGGTCATAATTCAAAATCGAGATATTTAAGTGCTTTGATACTCGGTGTGAACCAGACCCTGCCGTCGCGTGGATTTGACGTGACGGTGCGTGGAGCCACCAGGACAACGACGTCCTCTAGTTTTGCGCGGTTTTGGGTACCGTACTACTACTAAATGTAGCAGCTTGCTCGAGTTTACGTGCGTGAACGTCCAGGATCCCGACGATTGCCTTTTATTGCACGTTCATTGCGGTCAAAATGTGAAGAAGAAGTTTAATAAGGTCAGCTTTAAATAAAATACATGTATATTTTTCAAAGATTTGAGAAATTGTTTACAATTTATAATGTCTTAATTTAGCAATTTTTTTTCCAAAACATATTCAATGATTAAAATTTATTAGAACATCACAAGACAAGTTCTTTGCAAAACACAAATGCCACAAAAAACGTTGTTATAGCTGCTACTCGCGGTGCCCGGAAGTCAAGAATCTCGCGAAAGCTCGTATGCTCTCACGGTAAACTTAAACAGTCTATTCAGAAATTGTACCGTGTTTACAATTAATAAGGCAGCTGTTGGACTCATAACTGGCTGAAATTACTGTGAGATAGTCCTGACGAGGTCCTGAAATATGAAATAAATCTCAAAATGTGTGTCTTGACAACCAGACAGTTTCCAACGTCCGTACTCTTCTAACAAAGCTGCCCATGCCTGAAGGGCTGATCCCCTAAAAATGTAAAATTGCATTTGAAGTGACAATAAATTATCGTCACATTTTCCCCCGGGCTTACGTGCTTTACGTTATTTTCCCGACCCAAGCAAAAAGAAATACGGCTATTATATACTATAGCTTCAAATTGTAAATCATTTTGTAATCAATCTTTGTGATAAAAAAAAAACAACAACAACAATAACAACTCTCGACTTACGTGCTTTTTAGGGTCTGGCACATAGTTCCCCCATATCCTCAATTACCAGTGTAGCCAGAGCATAACGGGTATAAGAGACAATGCTCTTCCAACAATAACGTGGAAGTCTCTAGACTTCTTGGGTAAATAAACTATCCAAAATTGACACCATGAAGGCAGCACATTGTTATATTGGCTTTGATTGGCAGAAGTATTGTCAAAAAGTATATTGTCAAAACGGTTGAATACTGCAAAGTACAAAAAACAGGTGCACGCTCAGGTAAATATTTGCTTGCATTTTTAAACGGGGCTATCAAAATGAAGAAAAAAGAAGTGTGTTCCCGATTGTTGTGGGCTATTGTCGATTCCTTGGTTGAGTGATAGACACGTCACGGGTTTTCAATCATTAGCATTGGATGTCATTAAGTTATGCGGCTACAGGCATGGCTTCTTGAAGCTGTAATGGGCACGTTAATTTAGGTTTTCCTCGGTCAATTTTAGCAAAAAATAATTCAGTTCCATGGACGTTTTCAAATCATGCATGGTTTCCTAAATCATTCAAACTGGAGGGTTCCTTTTGAGCTACTAATAAATCGTTCGTTTTCTTGCACACATTAGTTTCGTTCTTCTCTTTAAGGTTCGTTTAAGACATTCCATTTTATTTCTATCTGGGCAGAAAAGGGGAAATATTTGGAGAGATTGTGCCTTTAACGGCCCCAAACATGGAATCTCGCATTTTAGAGAAGGTCACGAGAAAAATTTGGCTGTAAAAAGGCCACTTGTAGATTTGTCCTTTGGACACATTGTAGAAGAGCAAGCAATTTAAACAAATTCCAAAATGGCTGCCATTGCTCGTTGTTCTACGTAGTTTTTAAAGGACAATCCAATTTGCAATGGCCCTATAGTTATATTTAAATTTAGTTCCTCACGACACACTCAGACTTAGTGCCACTCAGTGAGACTGGCTGCATCAAGACTGGCTGCAGTGAGATTGGCTGCAGCGAGACTGGCTGCAGCGAGACTGGCTGCAGCGAGATTGGCTGCAGCGAGACTAACTGCAGCGAGACTGGCTGCAGCGAGACTGGCTGCAGCAAGACTGAATTCAGCAAGACTGACTGCAGCGAATCTGGCTGCGGCGAGACTGGCTGCAGCGAGAATGGCTGCGGCGAGACTGGCTGCAGCGAGACTGGCTGCAGCGAGACTGGCTGCAGCGAGACTAGCTGCAGCGAGACTGGCTGCAGCGAGACTGGCTGCAGCAAGACTGAATGCAGCAAGACTGACTGCAGCGAGACTGGCTGCGGCGAGACTGGCTGCAGCGAGAATGGCTGCGGCAAGACTGGCTGCGGCGAGACTGGCTGCAGTGAGTCTGGCAGCAGCAAGAGTGGCTGCAGCGAGACTGGCTGCAGCAAGACTGGCTGTAACGAGACTGGCTGCATCAAGACTGGCTGCAGTGAGATTGGCTGCAGCGAGACTGGCTGCAGCGAGACTGGCTGCAGCGAGATTGGCTGCAGTGAGATTGGCTGCAGCGAGACTGGCTGCAGCGAGACTGGCTGCAGCGAGATTGGCTGCAGCGAGACTAGCTGCAGCGAGACTGGCTGCAGCGAGACTGGCTGCAGCAAGACTGAATTCAGCAAGACTGACTGCAGCGAATCTGGCTGCGGCGAGACTGGCTGCAGCGAGAATGGCTGCGGTGAGACTGGCTGCAGCGAGACTGGCTGCAGCGAGATTGGCTGCAGCGAGACTAGCTGCAGCGAGACTGGCTGCAGCGAGACTGGCTGCAGCAAGACTGAATGCAGCAAGACTGACTGCAGCGAGACTGGCTGCGGCAAGACTGGCTGCAGCGAGAATGGCTGCGGCAAGACTGGCTGCGGCGAGACTGGCTGCAGTGAGTCTGGCAGCAGCAAGACTGGCTGCAGCGAGACTGGCTGCAGCAAGACTGGCTGTAACGAGACTGGCTGCAGCAAGACTGACTGCAGCGAGACTGGCTGCAGCGAGACTGGCTGCAGCAAGACTGACTGCAGCAAGACTGACTGCAGCGAGACTGGCTGCAGCGAGACTGGCTGCGGCGAGACTGGCTGCGGCGAGATCAGCTACAGCTAGGGTGCGGATGTGTAGGGCTTATTGTTTAAAACACAAATGTTAAAACTTGTGTTTTTAAAGCACTCAAAGGAGTAAAGTATTGTCAAATATATTTAAAAAAAATGTTTATAATTACAAACAAGTTTTCCAAAGTTACTAATCATACTAATAAAAGACTGACAGGTCTGGTGACGGCCATACACTTTTTGTCCCATCTTGCCGAAATTTGACCCCATTTGCCCCTCCTAGTAATATTTATCATTCCATTTTAATATTTCTTGGCCCATCATTGACACAGTGTAGACGTCCCATCATGCCCAAATAATGGGGGAAACGGGACACTAAATTAAATTTCATAAACTTAGTAAAGTTTTGGTATTTACAGTGTGTCCGAAACCCTTGAAAGTTCACTAAAATGTGAACTAAATACAAATAATCTTTAGTATAAGTAAGCCCACCTGACAGTTCGAGGTAAAATTCAATTTAAATTATCAAAAATCTGGTTATCTGCCCCAGGCATCTTGCCCCCTAGTACCCTATTGCATCGTATCCTTTTCAAGAGTTAATCATGCATAAAAATTTTCCACAGTAATGTTTTGTAATTTGTGAGTGATCAAAAACAACCATAAATCTGCCATTTTATGGAGTCAAAATTCTAGTTCTACAAGAAATCGCACCGTGTGTTCTGCAAAAATTTGTTTCCAACCATATTCATTTCATACCAAACGCCTTTTGTAGCCCAAAACGCCCACAATCAGAGTTTGTCATGGCCGAGCGGTGTAGAGCATCGATTTCAAATTCTGGTGGTTAATTCTGGCGGTTAATTCATTGGGGTGTGGGTTCGAATCCCGGTCATGACACTTGTGTCCTTGAGCAAGATGCTTGACTATAATTGCTTCTCTTCACCCAGGGGTATAAATGGGTACCTGCGAGGGTAGAGGTTGATATTGTGTTTGAAAAAGCCTTCAGAGCGCCACGGCAGCCCGGGCTGTATACTCCCAGAGTGAGAAAGATTACAGGCATGCTATTGGCCCAATTGTAGGTCACTGTTGTAAGGTCATTTGCGTTGGGAAAATGCGAACATTTCAACGCTTTATAAAAAATAAAAAAAAAATAAATGCAGCAAATTGGACGTGCCAACATGAACATTATAATTTACTGTCTCAACATCTACAGAAATTTGTTGAGTTTTTTTGGTTCTCAGAGAAACGCAACGACGCAACAAGATAGAAGGGGACGTGCAACCGCCTACCAGGGTTCTAATATAAAGCGAATTGGCACGTTATTGTAAAAAATGTGCCATATAAGAACTAGTTATTATCATTAGAAGACAACGCGCCCCTTTAACCATTGCTTGATAATTGGAGCGTATCGGCCACACACAGTCCTCCCCCAGCTCTATCCGAACCATTCACCCTTCGCCAGTCAGTCCGTTAACACTCACTCACAAACTAAAAGTTGTCAAAACAGTTGTAACCGCTCACTGGAATGCTGGATTCCACTCGCTGTCTGCGTTGACATCTAAAGGTAAATATAGTCATTAATTTATCATACACAAAGACTAGTTTTATCGACGGAAGCCTAGAGTGGCCGTCTGAGTTTCCACGTTTTCCGAAACAATTATCGCATTTGCCAAAAAAGACGTACAATTTAGATAATATTTGTTCGGACAACGTCTTTCCGATTTGCAGTATAAGCATCTCATGACGGTCCTTGGGCATTGGAAACCAATACAGCAAAAAAACATCCTATTTATTTAAATTTCTGCGGTAGTGTAGCTCAGAAACGTGGATGGCCACTTTAAGCTTCCATATCATCCAGTCAAAGTATATGCAGGGGAATAATAGTGTATTATATTGTTTTTTATCCGTTTTTAGTGCTTTAAATTGTTTTTGTTCCCAATCTCATTGCTTGAGAGGGAGGGGGTGCAAGACTGTGATCTGAGGTGTTTTACTTTTGCCAATGTTCTCTTCTCTCTGCACTGTTTTTAAGTTGTTTTATTTTTTTCCCGAGGTTGTCTTAACACCTTCATTTACTTTTTAGGGTTTAAAAATTTACTGTCCTTTTCTGTAGCGTAAATACATTTTAACTTATGAACTTTCCATTTTTATCTTTTTTAATACGTGGACAATATATAAGAGTTGAACGTAATAATACATGTTCGCACAAAGAAGTCGCAATTTCCCACTCACACAGTTTCTATCAAGTTGTTTCTTCCAGGAAGTTTAAAATACCTGTACATATTTTACACATTCCTGAACTTGGGGATGATATAAATATGTTTGCTGTTGTAATAGCCCTTGCCGTTTTATTTCATGAATCAATCTGTAATAATTACATCAAAAATGGACTCTAAAATGGATCATCTATAACTGAACTGAATTTGAACGAGCCAGGGTTTCCACAAATCAAAACCGTCTTTCATTATCCTCTCTTTGCCATTTCGCCTGAAGTTCAATATAAAAATGTATTAGTTAGAAAAAAAACACATTTACAAATTAAAGTACTCATGGCAAATGATATTAAAAATTGTGTTACAAATAAGAATTTAAAAGAAAATAGAATTAGCTGTTGCAAACTGTTTACCAAAAGGGGGTGAGTTAATTGCCTCCTGTTTCGATCATATAACTGAGTCTTTCTTAAAAGCTAAAACATAGGTTTCAAGAAAGGTTCTGCAAAGGTCGAAACGTGTGGCCACTAACAATTATTTTCGCAATTCAGAATTTTAAGAAAAAATATGTTCAACTATTTTTTTTACTGAGGACCCTAAACAAGAAACCTATTCTTAATGTCAGGCATGGGGTGGGTGAGTTTAAAGTTCTGGTATCACGCAGTGCCCAATTTGGTACGGTGGACGCAGTCATTCACACGGTGACCTATTCGGCAGCAAACGCGTCGAGTTGACCCTCAGTACACCCATACCAAGTATGCACTGGCGCCCATGAAACCTTGAAAGCGTTGTTGTGATTACAATCAGTGCATTCCAATGTCATAATTAAGCCTCAAGAAAACACACCGTGATTATTGGGTTGTATGCTTAAGACGATCTTTCTACAAAAGGACATTGTGATCTGCGTAATTAGTTGTTTTCATTGTAAAAATTGTTGAGGGTCAGCCTGGCATGAAACCGCCGACCTCATGACGAGAAATAATGAGGGGAAAAATAATTGACGATCAGACTTGACGATCTACTCACAAGTTTATTTTGAAAATATTGCCTGATTTTTGTTCAACCCGAAAATTAGTCTTTTCACCTGAGAATTTCCAAATGCTGTCCCTTAAAAAAAAAATGCAATTGTGATGTGTGAACTTCCTATAATTACTTGTTTAACCTGCCAAGCGAGGTCAAGTTCATTTTTAAAGTGAACGTTAAAGTTGTGCGATTTCATATTTTCTTCCTCACACGTTTAAACACGGTTGCTTTGGGTCTGCGCTCTCTAAAGCTTTTAAATGTGTTTACCCCCCTGACTATACGCAATTAGATGAAGGGCCAATAGACGGTACCACACTATCAAAGGTAAATTAACAAATATTTTCTGTGCATTTCCCAACAATTTTTACATCTAAGTGACCTCTTTACATGCCAAGCTATTGTCTATAATTATTTGAGCACTTAAGTTACCCAGTAATTAATTTTCCCCCCTAATTAGCTGAAATCTAATTATCTAAGCAATGCCCCCAACTTTACCCCGACGAGCGAGTGGGCCACTATTTACTACCACACATTCCAATATATTCTTTTGAAAAATTCCTGTAAAAAAATAAATCTGCCCCCCACTTATATAAGTGTAATGGTCCATTCTAGGATATCACTGAATTTGACTCCCCCAGGTCATTACTTTTTGGAGACTTTTTGGCTTAATTAATCATTGTGTGGTACCATCTATTGGCCCATTCCCTCCTTAAGGCACTGTAATCCTGCCGGTCATCAACCCATTAATAAAAACATGTTGAGGGGATATAAACTACTTTTTATATGAAATAAACATCTCTAGCTCCTCTGCTGGGTATTATGCTTGAAAATGAAGTAAACAAGCTTGCATACCCCGGGTGTAAACTGATTTCACAGACTGCATGAAAATTTAGTAGGGCCGCCGCAGAATGATAAAGTATTACGTAACACGCAGATAAAGGTTTTAAGGGTTCTAAACAGACCTGAGTCAAAACTGACCCGGATAAAAGGGATCACAAGGGGCAAGCTAGATTATTTTTTTTTTAGGTTTGGCACGATTCACTCTCCACGCCATATTAGTCAGGGGTTCCAGCCGTCAGCAGTTTGTCTTGTTGACCCAGTAAAATTACCTTTCCAACTTGTTGCCTTCTCCTGGTAAATTCTCACTATCCGGGACTTTTTTGCGTGAGGTTTTGTTTCTATTGAAAAAAGTAAAATAAATTAATAAAGAAAAATTGTTTCTAATAATGATACTTTATAAACATGTAATGTTCAACTAAACCTTTCCAAATTCACCTGTTGGACTTGAAACTTTGCATGGTGGAAAACAATCCAGTTTTAACTAACCTTTTGGTAACAATAAATTTGGTTCCTCTCTCAGCTGTGGTGGTTCTGAAGGAACCTGTGCACCGGGTCTTTTCAGAATCACCACAACTAAAACAGCCAAACCACCGCTCTTTCATGTACCAACAGAGCCCACTATAATTTAATTATTTACGCTATTTTGTGCTATCCATTCAATTTTTTAACAGGTTATTTATCGGGGATAAATGGACATGAACGGGTCTTCAAGACGCATTATCCTTTGGGGTGTTCCTATGTGTTTGTCCACAGTCTTCACGAGATGCATGGCAGCAAGGGGCAACGCGGAAATCTTTGTGGAACCCTACGACAACTGCCACAGTTTCGGTCCGGAGAGGCGGGTCGCATGGTCGGCCCAGATCCGCTCGGCAGACCTGGTCAACGACTGGCAGACTTACAGTTGGACAAAGGATAAGCTCGAGAAGGATTTCCCACAGTCTACTGAGATCGTCTTCGTGAAGGACATGGCTTTCGCCATGGACGGGAAGTACGAGATGCTCCCGGACGGTTACCGTCACACTTTCATGATCAGAGACCCCGTCAAGGTGTGGTCGGCTTACCGCAAGAGAATCAGTCAATTGTTGGCGGGTGAAAACAACGGCGTAGACGCAGACCTACAGGAAGACCTTGAAAGCTACGTCAGTCCCTCGCCCGTCTACAGGGCCAGTTATAATCTCATGGAACACACGAGTTCTGTTCTCCACCAGACACCGGTCATTGTTGACGCCGATGATTTGGCCGCTCACCCCGAGCAGACTCTGCGGCGGTACTGCTCGGAAGTCGACATCCCGTACAAGGAGCAAATGCTGAATTTTGCCTCCCGAGAGGGGACCGATGATAAGAAATGGCACTGCTCCAAGTTTTTTAAGTGGGGAGGGGAACAGGGTGGGTTCTATGACAAGGCGATGAAGAGTCAAAGCTTCCTTGTGAATAAGACAGAGTACAAGATGACAAACTTGCCTCCGGATGTTGTTGAATGCGTCAGGAGAAACCAGCCGTGGTACGAAAAGATGTACGCCATGCGATTAAAACCAGAATGACTCCGTCGCCTTTAGCCGTCTGCCGCCCTCTCGTGAATGTCTGGCTTTATTGACAGTGTTTGCGTGGGAGTATAAAGGTTTCATGAAGTATATTTTATAGAAACAGTGTGGACTTCTACGAAGGATTGCTAAATGAAAATAAAAAATAATAAATCAACATATCGTGTGAATAAAATTATGAATCTTTATCTAAATCATCAGGTATAGATCGATACTTTGTGTTTTAAGCCGAGTCAATGTCAGTATTATACAGTATTGTTTTAAAACACTTTGGTGTCAAAATTTACACCACTGGTGCTCATATACTGAGTAGTGTTTAACACTAGATAAGATTGTGTCTTCACGGTGTCATGCTGTGCAGCCAAGCCATTTTTTGAATGACTGTGAAGGTCTTACTCCTTTTGAGAAACTGAACGTTCCTATTGAAATGACGTCCACCATGAATGCTGATGAGTCATTAGCACATTCTTCAATGCGTCCCGTGTGAACAGATAGATACCGTGGAAGTCAGAAGCCGTGGTCCTGGCTACGGCTATGACAAGATCGTTCATGGCTCTGACTACAGCTATGGCAAGATGCATCTGTGTAACGTATTGTTGTGTAAAGTTGCTTTATATAGGATCTAGTTATATGGCTGTGGCAGAGGAAGTCCCCCCCCCAAAAAAAAAAAAAAAACACAAACAAAAAAACACCCAACAACAACAAACAAACAAACAAAACAAAAACAAAAAACACAACAAAAACAAATAAATAAATAAATAAATAAATAAAAAATAAATAAAGAAGAGGAAGAAGAAGAAGACTGTACCTCCCGAAGATTCTATAAAGAATTCCGGAGATTCCCAGAACACAGTGATACACAATGCCACATATCGAGTTCCTAATGGAAAATGACATGTGAATGTTTTATCTTCCTATAACGATTGCATGCAACTGATTGTCTTGTAGTGACATGGACGACTTTCTTGCCGTAAACGCACAATGATTGACGTAGTGATTGTTAGGTTCATTCCGTCTTCAAGTTGCATATCCATAGACTTGTCCAAGGCGCTTAACTCGAGCCCGCCTGCAGCGAACCATGCAATTGGAATGTTTGCCAGGGGCACCCGGTACTCTCTAACGCACTTTTGCAGTATGTATCTGAGCGCAAATACGTATCCTACTGGATAAACGTTTGCAACCTCGAGCAACAATCTATTGCCACGCTCTGTAGCAGCATTTGCGGTAACTAAACATTCAAAAAATTAATGTATTATGAAAAGCAAAACATTCGGCTGGTAGCGTCTGGTACCACGACTCCCTCTAAAGCCACCAATCATAGCCACATGCTTTTTTATAGTTGGTTTTTACCATACACTGGTGTAGGGTTAAGAACTGTAAAATTAGTACTTTCCCAAGTTCTGTGAAAAAATTTACAAATACAAAAAAGGGCAGATGCCTTACCACTATACTATTCTTTATCCCCGATGCAGAAATAACTTTATATTACACATGTTTTTGTTATTGCTTAGGCCACAATCAGACGTGTCTTATTGACTGTATCTTATCAACTTCAACATTTCCCCTTAAACTAAACATCATTCAAAGATGATTAAATTCAGACCAATCGCTTGTCGGGTGAAATCGAGAAGGACAGGGTGTTCTTTTTCACTACCGCGGTCCATTCTCACGTTCCAGATCGGATCACATCGGCTTGTGAGAAGAAGCTGCAATTTTTCACTTATGAGGTTTTATTCGATAAATGCACAGCTTCCTCGCTATCTACTGCCTTGCAATTACTGTAGGAAACGTTGCTTGGTCTGATTGGACATCCTTCTAGAGTAAACGAACAACATTATAGGTTATAATAAAGCATGACTAAGAAATATAGCTGAATGGAACTCTCAAAATAAATATTTGTTTGCGGTTTCCTAGTTGCTGTTTTTTCCCCCACAATTTTTTTTTATACTTTCATTAGGCTGACAACAAGCTGATGTGCTAGTAAGTGATTGATTGTTTTATCATTTTTTTAAAGATAGATTTTCAAGTAGATATTTCAGAAAGTATTGGTAAAATGGAACAAATTTGAAGGTATCCGTTATTTAACTGACACCCACAAGTGGTTCCATCTTTATACGAATTCTTTTGAATTTATTTATATTTGAATTTTTTTTATTCGATGGGTAGTATACTAGTGTGTTTTACAACTTTCAATAATGTTAATAAACAAAACAACAATAATAAACAGAACAAATATCAAACTACTTGAAGCGTTTTATCTCTTCTTCATTTTAATTATATTGTTTTTTTATAGCAGTATTTTGTTTAAATGTTATTTGCCTTATATTTTTGATTGAGCCCACGAGACCAGTTTGCAAATTTAAAGGTTTTTATTAAGCTTTTAATTTATTGTTTGTTTAAGTCATTTATATTTTATTAATTTATTCACATTGATCATTGCTTGCCACAGCATTCAAACCAAGAGATGGGATTTATTTACGAAATGAAATGTACACAGTTCAGATATTCCGATCGACCTTTCATGGTATTAACGCATTAACTTAATTAGGCAGTCCCTAATTCAAATCAATGCACACATTGCCACATCCAGGGATTGCTTCTGCAACTCCCCTCTCCCATGGAATGGAACGTTCCAAATGGAATCAATACATACCATTAAAAAGGTCGGGAGTGGTAATTGTTGTTATCTTGAAACCTGTTTAATTTCACACCAACATCATCATAATATTTTTTAATGGATTTATGCTTTGGCGGCGGAATGATTTCTTGTTTCATTTTTTTGACACACCTCTGATGGCCCTAAACCCCCGACCCAGCTCCGGGAGAGTTGTTAAATCAAATTAGAAAAATAGACGACTGCAAAATATCCTTTAAAGGAACAATACAACATGATCAGTTTTGGGAATCCAATGTTGGATTCATTCTGTACGAAAGCGTATTGCCGCCACATGAATAAAAAAAATATCTCTCTTATCGTGTACGTACACGATAAATCCAAACTAATCGTGTACGTACACGTTAAATCCAAACTTATCGTGTACGAACACGATACATCCAAACTTATCGTGTACGTACACGATAACTTATCGCGAACGTACAAGATAAGATGTTTTTTTATTCATGTGGCGGCAATACGCTTCTGTAATTCTGAGCGTCTTGCCACTCTAAAAACACCAGAATCAGAACTGACCCGGGGGCTCCAGGTTCCATGGGGCCCGGACCCAATTCAGGGTCATTATGACCCGGAATCTGCGTCGAAATGACCCAGTAAAGGGTCAAAACTGACGTAGAATCCTTGCTTGAAATCTCATTTCTTTTAAACCATGACCCGGGTCAGGCTGACTCAGAATTGAGTCAAGGCCCGCTGAGACCCGGAGTCCTGGTCAAATCTGACCCGGGGCTCTTTAAGTGTGTCTTAGAAAAACAGTTTTATAATACTTTATTTACACATTTAATTAATACGAATGAAAATAAGCAATTGCGTTTTTTCATTATAGAAAAACTGAGTAAAATTGGCACATTATTTTCGCATCAAAATGTTATTGTATTGAAGTTGTTAATAAAACCGCTTCATATGCAGTTAAAAAAAAAAAAAATACATGATATGTGACTACTTTTAAAAAGTCGCATCCCGTTAAAGGTGACCCTTGTGCTGCCGCTTCCCAGGTTGTATCGTAAACTCATGGGTGTGATACCTGGCTACGCGGCAGGTACAGGTTGAATGGCTTCTGACTGGCACCCCGAACTTGACAAAATAGGGAGACCGCCATTCCCGCTCTTGTCAATTATTTGTCTTTGTTCAATCAACACAAACTTGTTTGAAATTTACCCAGTCAGTTTCCCTTGTGGGTTATTACTTGAGAGTTACAAAAAGTAAAGTTGACTTGAACTGCCAGTTAAAATTTGATCAACATTTTTGCTAAGCGTGGTTCTAGCTCAGGGTGTGAAGACACACCCCCGAGTTTGAGCATAAAGAAAGGTATGAGGTCTGCGTAATTTGCTAGCCCGTCGCAATCTCCCCCTCCTACCGTCAGTCCGTGTTTCCTCAGGCAGTGCATCACTGCGAGAAGAACTATTCGATGACATCACCCCCGGGGGCGAGAAAAAACAGACTTCTGATGGAATGATGCGATCTGAACGATACATCATTTACCGCACGATAAATGCATCCAGTGATCAGTTGCTGTTGGTGTGAGATAGTGGCGTCGTAGTTATAGAAGGAGTTGCCATTCTGCCTCCAGGGGGAAGGTCGATCTTAACAATGACCCAAGACGGAAGATGATTATTATTTTTATATATACACAGGGGGAGGGGCGATCTAAAACGGATTGGCAACATATCAAAAACAAAATTAAGGCTGTTTTGTTTTCGTTCAAACTTGGGACATACTGGATACATTATAACCGCGTATGGTACAAATAAAGACAAAATTGCCTGTCTCGATATTGAGCCACCTTGAATGCGTTGACTTGTTGACTCAGAAATACCCGACGGCATTTATTCTCACATACCATAAAATATTTGAAGTAAAGACAATTGTCCACAAATTATAATGAATTATAAAAATATCAGTGCTGTCATCTTCTGAAGAAGAAGAAAAGAAGAAAAAAAAACTGGTCACAATTTGAAGTTATTTTTCGAAAATCAATATGATGCAAAGATCGGTGTCGTCATCAGTTTGCATTCAAAAGAACTATAATACGAAACGATAGTCACTCTAAAAACTCGCGGGTTAGAATTTACTTGACTCCGGTTCCAAGTCGGCCCTGACCAATTTCCGGGTCAGGCTGACCCGAAGCTTGGTTTAAAAACAAAATGGATTTAACTCGGATTCTGCGTCAGTTTGACTCATTTGTGGGTCATTTTGACACAGATTCCGGGTGATACTGACCCAGAAATGGGACCGAGATTCGGGTCAATTCTGACCTGCATGTGAACATAACCGGTACGGTCTAGAAAGAAAACTGGAGTTACAGACAGCATAAGGAAAATAAAGAAAACAGGTTAAATTGAGGTGGGCTGGACACACTGCCCGGAGAACAGACAACAGATGGACATCAAGACTAGAGGAGTGGCAACCGAGAACGGGGAATGAGGAGAAGATGCAGACAAAGAAGACGATGGAGGGACTTGGACGTGAACAAAAACAGCAAGGAATAGAAATGACTGCATAGAAATGACTGACGTTTTCATGAGGAGGGATACATTACACAAGTTGAACACAGCTTAAAATTTAAAATCATGGCAGCCTAAAAACAATGCAAAATATAATCAAATTAAAATTGGTCAAAATAAAAAATAATAAAAATATTGCACTCGACAGGACTCTAAGTTCATTTTATTCAAAACGAAAAAATTATGCACTGATCTTCCCGAAGGGTTTAATGAATATATATTTAACAAAATTGTCTTTATTTCTTTAAAAAGTCATTACATTTATTGACAGATACACGCAAAGACAACTGAACCTTGACAAGTGTTGAAATACTCTTAATCTTTATGCGCAGTCCAATATGGCCATCGCACCTGTGCCCAATTACATGGAGCTGCTTATGCACAAAAACTAACTAAATACAACAAAATTATGTTTACAAGAACAAGAACTACCATGCAGCATGTACATTTTGCTGCTGCTGCTGATAAACAAATAATACAGCAAAAAAAAAACCCAAAACAAACAAACAAACACACACACACACACAAATAAATAATAAATAATAATAATAAATAATAAAAGGTCGGCTGACAGACAATTACCCTATGGCAAATAAAATGTCAACTCCAACTAATGCTCCTGTAACGTACAACACATAATTGAAAAGAGCAGTGAACTGTCCTGTTTAAACAATCACAGTGTGCTTTTTGAAGCAAACGGATTTTAGTCTAAGGCTCATCAGTTTCATTAAAGATGTCAGGTCCGATTTCTTTGGCCAGTTTGACCCCAAAATATACGTTTAGTTTTAACTTTAATCCGCCAATATTGTAAGTGGTGGTTTATTTAAAAATGAAAAAAAAGAAAAAAAAAGGGAACCATTGTCGGGATTCTGATATCATCTCACGTCCATCAGCCTTGTAGTTAGTGTACAAACAATTTTGCATGGTGTATTTTGTGACTTGATCTTGGCAGATGCAAAAGTGTATGTTTTTTGGTTTGAGACCGTGAACATCTTTCGGGAAAAAATCGGACCATGCAACTTTAAGCCGTTAAGCACGGTGTTAAGCAAATATTTTTGCTAGGTTTAAGCTAGCAGAGACAGCCTGTCACAACCAATAAATTGCACCCCACTAAACAGTAATCCTATATCAACCCATGCAAAATGGTAAGTATTCAAATAATTTAGGGGCCTTCTCAAAATGCATTAAGATTGTTCGCAGCCGTTTGAAATAAAAACACAAAATGTGAAATCACATCTGAAGTACATTTTTCTTTTCAATTTGACGGGGGTTGTCCACGAGGCACTCGAGCTTACGCCGGTCACAATTAAAAACACTGCTACTTTCCCAAACAGCATCCATTTGGAAGGGAGAACACCGTTGGGAACAAAATAGGATCAATATTACCCAAACTACCCAACACAGTCGCACGATCAAGAGGGGCAGGAGGTGGGGAAACTGCCATCCCGACTCTGGCAAAAGTGGGGAAATCTGGGCACAGCAAGAAGACAAAAACATGACAGAGAATTAAAAAAAGCAGAAGCCTTTGTGCAAAATTCTGGCAAACAAACCCTTTATAACTACCCGCTTTCCGTTTAGGAAACGTATTATTAAGTCTTAGTAAGGATGCAAATTAGAATTGTTTAAATTTTGTCTGAAAGCTTACTGAATATGAAGTTCACGTGTAAAATATATCCCTCTGAAATGAAGTCATAATTTACAAAACTGTATCTGAAACCTAGAAAACAAAAAAACAAAAACAAAACAAAAACGTCAACAGCTTGTTTCGGTTCTTACAATCAAATTTAAGGTCATTGTGTTTACATGCTGAAAATTGTGAATGTTTTTTTCTTGTTTTCTCTTGACTCATGCAACGGACTCTTTAAGCCAACATGTTCGCATGTTTGTTAAGTCGTGTGGATCACACAAAACAGGAACACTGTCTGCGACTCCTTTGTTAGCTCTACAAATCCTGTACAATATCTTGAAAAATTTGGCAAATTTTATGGGAAAAAATTAATACAAAAATATAAGTAAAATGTCACCGCAAAACAACCGTGCATGAATCTGTAAGTGTACGGTCTTTTGATCTCGCCAAACCCATCGTGGCTAATGTCATTAACTCTTCGACCAGTTCGTTCAGTTCTGACATCCCCCGTGACTAGTACGTTTGTATCCCACGCTCACACATTAATTCCATCTCCACATATTAATGTTTTGAATACTTGGCCCAAGTACGCCAACCAACCACTCGCCTGTGTGATTTTTTTTTTTGCTGAGATTGAAATGGAATTGAATTACATTGTATGAGATGGTGGGAATAATTTCTATATTAAATTTTTATCGTAGGCCTGTGTAGATAATTACAGTATCGCGCAATTCTGGCGGTGGCGTTTTAAAAACAGCTTTAGTTTCCTAAAATTGGTTAGGGAATGTCATCGTCTTCAATTGAAAACTGCTGTCTTCCTCAAGTCCAGTGTGAAATCAACCGTGCTGGGGATGACATGACCCGATAGCGTAGTAGGAATCCAAGGTGTTGTTTAACCACAGCCCCTCCGGTGATAATTAGGCGAGCGAGGGATGCTCGCGCGGCTGTGTGTGGACGGCAAGCCGTGCGTTTGGGGCACACGGGGTTTTAGTGGTTCGAGCAGAGCCATTATATCGAGCTGACGTGGAGAGGTCTGTATCGTGTCTGAACCGGCCATCGCAGTTGGATCAAGACGCGCTGACTATCTCACTGGACAAAATATAAGAATCACTGCTTGGATTATTACCTCAAAATCCACATCCATTCTACTTAAACCTGTCAAGAGAAACTCATTCAGATCGTCAAAATGGTGAGTATATATTTTTGTTTCAAACTTTGTGTTTGACTGATATTTTGAGGTAAACAATATGAGGTTTAGTTATATTTTTTCATAGAATGGTCGTCCCTTATTAATTTCAAACAGCCTTTCCCGTTTCAAATTTGAAGCCACATCTCGTCGAGTGACAAGCGAAAACACCACTTGGTGTTTAGCTAAAAACAAAATATATGTTTAAGTTTTGAAGCTAATATAAATTTAACTAATAAGATAGAATCGAACAAAAGAACTAAATGAACAACTGCAACTACAGTAAAAGTAAACAAACACTAACATGTGAGAGATAGGCCTATATCATCCACACAGCGCTCCATTGTAGACGTTTTCGTGTGTAACTCAAATCGAAACAAAAAATGTTGTTATGTGAGTGATAACTTTTCAAAAGTATTACCGCACTAAAGAATTTCGTTGCTATTTTCTGGTTGTTTGTTTGTTTTTGTTTGTTTGTTTATTTATCTATTCATTTATTAATTTTATTATGTTTATTTATTCATTTGATTTCTTTATGTGTTCATGTATTCATTAATAATTTATTAATTCATTCATTTATTCAATAATTCATTTCTTCATTTACTTAACTCATTTGTCTGATTTTCTTGTTTGAAAAACAACTAAACATAAACATTATGAAACGGTATCATGCTGATTGTTCCGAATAGGATCAAGAAATTCATCGATTTTGTACGGAATCGATGACTGGCCAGGTCTTCGATTTTGTGCTGAATCGATACTGACCAAAATGATCGCAGTGCTTTGAACCTTTCCAAATCGGATAAACTGTCGTTGGTGTTTTTGTTTTAAGAACAATCGATTTAGAATGTGTTGAAATGCATTTAGGATTGTGCAAAGAGAATTTATTTGCTACGAAGAAAATGTGCCAGTGATTGTTATATATTTTTTCCGTCGGCATTAACAAAGTGAACGACTACAAATGGTTGAACAGTGTTTTAAATTTTTTAAATGAACAATGTTGAACGAAATTTACCGATACCATGTTCCAATTCCAATAACATGTGCTGATTTTTTGTCCTTCTTCTTCTTTCTAAATCAGAAACGCTTCAAAACATCACGCTATTGTCTTCATGTCATTCATTTCACTTAACCCCCACCAAAACCCGCAACAGCTGATTCCAGTTGTTATAACCGAAGTTAAGGAAAATGTGTTTACATGCTGAGACTTGTGCATGGTTTGTCACTGTTTTCACATGAAACAAGCTAGGAAACAATAACTAAAAGAGACCGTTTCTTTTTAAGAAATCAGATTAAAAGCACCCAAGTTCCATTTAATACTAAGCCTATTATTATATACTGGGAGTTACCTGTTTAATTGTTGATGTAAATCCTGAGTCGATGCATGACCTTAGCTTTTGCCACAGGGTTTTAAAACTAAAAATACATCAATGGAAATTACTTTAAAAAGTAGCTGCGCATTGTTGGGAATCGTGTCAGAATCGCTTATTGTGAAAAGAGTAATTATCTTGAGAAGTGTGTCACGTTCTGTACGTCGTGAAAGAGAGCTCCAACGATGCCGCGAGCAAAAGTCTCGAAGTTTCAATTCAAAGGTACTGTACTGGATTGGTAAGGATAAAAAAAAACCAAAAAAAAAAACCACATTGTTAATTTTAGTCTGAGAGCTTACTGGTAATGACGTTCATACTGTAGAACCATTTTTTTTCTGTGAAATATTTCCCCCTGAAATGAAGTCATATTCGAGAAAACTGTATCTGAAAACCTGAAGAAAAAACCCCCACCAAAACCCGCAACAGCTGATTCCAGTTGTTATAACCGAAGTTAAGGAAAATGTGTTTACATGCTGAGACTTGTGCATGGTTTGTCACTATTTTCTCCCGACTCACACAACGGATTCAGCTTTCATGTTATTTCAAGGGGATCACACAAAACATGAACACTGTCTGCGACTATTTTGTCAGGTCTACCAATCCTGTATAACACCCTTAAAACGAAACAGAATGTAAACATGG
The DNA here is from genome assembly GCA_023634235.1 of Pisaster brevispinus. Lineage (NCBI taxonomy): Eukaryota > Metazoa > Echinodermata > Asteroidea > Forcipulatida > Asteriidae > Pisaster > Pisaster brevispinus. The sequence goes on along the minus strand of JAMKCF010000043.1, from coordinate 687,788 downwards.
AATCTGTATCCCGCCAACCAATAAGTACGATGGAATTAAACATTATTTTCTTAGAATGAAAACAACTTCTTCTGCGTCCCCTTCTCTTAAAAAAAAAATTACCCTGCACGGCTAAAAGAAGGTTGTGAGTAAATGCTTAAAAAAAAACAAAAAAAAAAACTTGATTTTTCTTTTGATTTGGAACATGAATAAGCAGTTGACGGTCTTCCTCGGTCGCGATGGCAACGTCAACGAAATCCTTCTTAATAAGACGTATATTTATAGCTTCAAAAGGAGAACAAAACACGTCCGTCTTGTCATCACGTCTAAGTGGGTCAATCGAGTTTGTATTTGACTGTCAATAACGGTGATTGAAATCCCACTCTCTCTCAAAAATTAGGAGAAAGGGCCCTACTGCAAAACAAATAAAAGCCTCAAATGTTTGGGGTCGATCTCGCCCGGAAATGCCAGGCTACTCGAATCCGTTCTGAGGTGACAATTTAATCGACGGATGCTGTGTAGGGTGTTCCCTTTCCCGTAAAGGGTTCACAGTTTTTTGAGTAAACAGGAGATCCAAGTTCCTGATTGTTAAATATTAATTGTTTTTATTTCTAGGTTTTTTTTTAAATGCATGTGCCGTACATTTCTTCAACCTTTCTTTTCGGCTGTTTGAAAACACAATACATTGCATAACGTAATCTGGGTGTAAATCTTCGAATTCAGAGTACGGCAGGTCGGTGATGGGATTGATAATGGGAGGGTTTTACTTTTGATAATCACTTCAAAAATGAGTGACTATAAAATAAAAACTTGCTTGGTAAAGAGCACTGGAGAGCTGTTGATATTATCAAACATTGTTAGAACTAACCCCTTTTTAAGTAATGTAGTTTTCAAGAATGAGGTAATTTTCATCCCAAATCTGAATAATTATGAGAAAGGCTTCAGGCATGAAGCTTTTCTCAGGCATCTGAAAGCACACAATTCTATGCAACAAGGGTGTTTTTTTCTTTCAATATTTTCTTGCAACTTTGATGCCCAATTGAGCCAACATTTGTTTTACAGGTTGGTTATGTTATGCATATGTTTGGATGCATTAAGTGGGGATACTGGTCTTTGACAATCATTAAAAGTATACCCTGCCCTTAACATGGAATTTGGCCACACTCAGTCAGAGAATGTCACGAGAAAGCTTTGGCCATGTGACAATCGCACAGTTAAAAGGTCATCGCAGATTTGTCCTTTTAAAAAATATAGATAGAATAACAAGCAATGGCAGCCATTTTTCATGCTTGTATCGTCAGAGGCACAATTTCTTACAAATATGTTTCTCTATCTTCCCCGCTATGTTGGTTATTTGAGTAACTACCGTTATTGAAATCAAAGTAAGACTGCAGTGGAACTTTTTTTGGGTAAAAATACAAAATGTGTACATCATTAATTAAATGTGTTTTTGTGCGATTCATCAAGTGGGAGCAGCCTTTGCTTGCACTGCGGATTGTTTTTCCAAACGTCATTACATCTGTATAAACTCAGAAGAAGAAGAAAACAAAAACACTACATTGTCATTCCTGCACCTCGACAACAAAAGCCACCTTTCATAAAACATGAATAATCCCCCCATCCTCTCTTGATGATCACCATCCTCTGTGAAATAAGCATAAAATATTCTTCGTCATCCATGCCAGAGAGCGAAGATGTGTACCTAGTAATACGAGCACAGTGCAGGCCCCGGCATCTTCGCGCACGGTGCATTTAGCGTGCATCATCAATGAATTTTAACTCCCTCGGGGCGCTCTCTCCACGCGATGACTCACGTATTCCGTTCTCGCCAAATCTCATTTCCTACCCAGCCTCTGGCCCTGCAGAAATAAAACTTTGTATCTCTTTCTTTCTGGTAAGAAATTGTGTGCGTGTGTGTGTGTTGATGTGTGGGTTATCTGGACCAATGTCGACAAAAACTCGTTCAACTTAACACCTGGCTCATTCAATTACGTCTGATGCTACATTCAGCATTCACCAATCAAAAGGATTGATTCAACTTCAACAGTTTAGCATTCAAATTCAAATTGTCGCAAAGGTGACTCCATTTTTGAAAAGTCAGCAGCAATGAGAGGTTAGTCAACCATTCAATGTTATCAATTATCAATTGGCAGTAGACACTCATCTGTAGAATGGTGAAAATGTAGTCTTCAATATTTATTCTAATGAGTTTGAATGACTGAAACGAACATGAATGAGAGGAACAAAACCATGTGTTCAAGAAAATAGTACGGTGGCTAAACAGAAACCCTAGTATGCATGCATTGGGGGAAGGGCATGAATTTGAATCCGTTTTAGTGAAACTGAGTTTTGTTTTAAATGCTGACTTTGACCGATAAACCTTTATAATTTTGAGGTCACGATAGAAAATCTCTTCGATTCAGTTGGGAATAGTTAAGTTGATTTAAACAAAATGTACAAATGGATTTCGAAATAAAAAATAAAACTAAAAGTAAATGACGTCACCGATAATGCATATGCAAGACATAAAGAGACAAAGAAAAGAAAACATGAAATAGTTCGTACATTTGAGTTAATACAATTACGTTTATTTGGACAATTTACTTATACAATTCCTACACTGTTTGAAGGTTGAATCACAAGAAACTCTGTTACAGATAACTCAATCACCCCTTAAGGTCAGAAGAACCTCCTCACAAAAATGAATAGTCATTTGTTTTCTTCTTCTTTTTTCACGTGGTCCCGCACCACCTCCAGCTTGATTGGTCACAATTGCCAATGGTTGAATGACATGGGTACGAGCTAGGATCGGAAAGTTTGTACACACTTTATTTCACCTGTGAAGGTTTGCTATGTGCTAATACCACATGCATGGAGATGGCGCTTTTGTGTGGGTGTCATGGGGGGGGGGGGACTGATAGTGTGACTACAATCATGTAGGTTCACCCGTTGATGTAGTCTGCCCTTGGTATAACCATGGTATCATACACAGGCCTATTGTGAACAACATGGGAGCATAATTGGGTGACTAGTTACCCTAATTGTATGTGTAGAGGTTGTTCCACACATGTATGCCTTAGTGTGTTATTTGAAAACGTACGTACTCCAGGGTAAATAATAATAATACTAATAATAATAACTATAAGTACAATGGCTGCGGTTTTATTCGTCATAGCTGTGTTTATTATAACAAATGATTGCTAAGTTTTATTTTAAACTTCGTTCAAGAAAAATGGCTTCATGATAATTTCAACAATACCGCTGTCAGTGCCCGAACTTATTAACGGCGAGTTGTTATAGCGACCTCTCGTGCCCGAGCAATGGCATTCAAGTTATTTATCTTCAAGTGAACGATGCTTTTATTATTTGTTTTGGCTCTTAATGTCTGTTTCAGCGTGAATGCATCTCTATCCACGTTGGACAAGCCGGTGTACAGATCGGCAATGCCTGCTGGGAGCTGTACTGTCTTGAGCACGGTATCCAGCCTGATGGTCAGATGCCCAGTGACAAGACCATCGGAGGTGGAGATGACTCCTTCAACACCTTCTTCAGTGAGACCGGTGCCGGCAAGCACGTCCCACGTGCTGTCTTTGTCGACTTGGAGCCCACAGTTGTCGGTACGTAGCACCTAGCCCTGCTTGTGAAACACGGGTACGCGATACAAAAGCCAAACATCTTCGTAGAATGCTTGCTACCATTACATCTTTATTACAAGCAGAATTTTGGATGGAAATTACACAAATTTTTCGAGGTCATGACCAAAGTATGACCTTCCTTTTCAATAACAGTATTTCGCTGTAAAAAAAAAAACCCAGAACCATCAAATTTGATCAAACTGCTTATAAAGGATTAGTGAATTAATCATTCAAAACCACCCAGTATACCTTTAACAAAAGGCAAGGCAACACCCTCCCAGAGTGTGCCCCCAGAAAACTGTGTAGCCCCCTCCCCCCCAAAAAAAAAAGGAAAATAACATAACAATAAAATAAAATTACAATAAATAAATGGAAAAAATAAGTTTTATTTGTTTTCGTTGCTATTGATCCTTTCAGACGAGGTTCGAAACGGCATGTACCGCCAGCTCTTTCATCCTGAGCAGCTGATCACAGGCAAAGAGGATGCCGCCAACAACTACGCCAGGGGTCACTACACCGTAGGCAAGGAGCACGTGGACACGGTCCTCGATAGGATCCGTAAATTGGTAACTTTATAACACTTAAATCTTGTACCAAATACTTGAAATGTTAAAGATAACTGCGGAAAAAATTAGAGCAAAATTCAATCGGTCTTGCCAATGCTGTGTCTCTACAATATTGAAGTGGCGTGTCGTGGCCGAGCCGTTAAGAGCACCGGACTCAAGCTCTGATGTTTCTGATCAGCAGAGTGTGGGTTCGAGTCCCGGTCGCGGCATTTGTGCTCCTTGAGCAAGATACTTTACCATAACTGATTGGTTCTTTGGATAGGACATTAAGCCGTTAGTCCCGTGTGCTAAGATTTGGTAGTGCACGTCAACGAACCCATAGTACACTTAACGTGGAAGAGTAGGGGTTAACCCCAATGTTTCTGGTTAACATAGCAAGCACCCTTGTTTACAGGTTTCCTCAGGCTTGAAAGCTACAGTTATTAAGTTCACTTGTTATTCACTATTATTGTCTTTGTTTCATTGCATTACAGTCCGACCAGTGCACGGGTCTTCAGGGTTTCCTTGTCTTCCACAGCTTCGGCGGAGGCACCGGGTCAGGTTTCACATCCCTGTTGATGGAGCGTCTCTCCGTCGACTACGGCAAGAAGTCCAAGCTGGAGTTTGCAGTCTACCCTGCTCCACAGATAGCCTCTGCTGTAGTCGAGCCTTACAACTCCATCCTCACCACCCACACCACCCTTGAGCACACCGATTGCGCATTCATGGTCGACAACGAGGCCATCTACGACATCTGCCGTCGTAATCTCGACATTGAGCGACCGAGCTACACCAACCTAAACCGTCTGATTGCGCAAATCGTGTCCTCCATCACTGCTTCTTTGAGATTTGATGGCGCCCTCAATGTCGACTTGACGGAGTTCCAGACCAACTTGGTGCCCTACCCTCGCATCCATTTTCCTCTCGCAACCTACGCCCCAGTTGTGTCTGCTGAGAAGGCCTACCATGAGCAGCTGTCCGTTGCAGAAATCACCAATGCCTGCTTCGAGCCTGCCAACCAGATGGTGAAGTGCGATCCCCGTCACGGCAAGTACATGGCCTGCTGCCTTCTCTTCCGTGGTGATGTCGTCCCCAAGGATGTCAACGCTGCCATCGCAACCATCAAGACCAAACGCTCCATCCAGTTTGTCGACTGGTGTCCAACAGGCTTCAAGGTGGGCATCAACTACCAACCTCCTACCGTGGTGCCCGGTGGTGATCTGGCCAAGGTGCAGCGTGCCGTCTGCATGCTGAGCAACACAACCGCCATCGCCGAGGCCTGGTGTCGTCTGGATCACAAGTTTGATCTGATGTACGCCAAGCGTGCCTTCGTCCACTGGTACGTAGGAGAGGGTATGGAGGAGGGTGAGTTCTCTGAGGCTCGTGAGGATCTGGCTGCCCTGGAGAAGGACTACGAAGAGGTTGGGGTCGACTCCAATGATGCAGATGAGGACGAAGACGGTGCCGACGAATACTAGAATCTCTGAATCTTTCTTTCTGTCAGTCTCCAAAATGTATTTTATCTTCTTTTGCATAATCTGCAGGAAATAGTAGAAAACAAAACTTGTTGTTTTAGATACTAAAATGTGCACGTCTTTTCTTGCGCATTTCAGGGAGCCCAAGCATATTTAAAAAATGTATATTACATTCACGTGAGTGTTGCGCTTTACGGATTGGAAACTTAAATTATTTGGCCTTTGAAAATATTTAGCAGGCACCGTCGGATTGTAAAGATATCAGATGTATAAAATAATATGAAGCTAAATAACTTATACTCTGACGTAACATTTTCTTATCTGTCCTCATGGTGGCGCTGTGTATTTTAACCAAAAAGGGTCTTCTTGTGATTAGACTGGTTGCAAGTCAGTAGCCTCTAAGTCCATGCTCGACATCATATTTCAAAATTGCCCGAGACTTGCCTAGTCCCTCCGAACCAGTCGATGTTGCGCCCTCTACCGCTCGACTAATGCAGAAACTTGCGTAGCCAATCAAGCCTACCCTAATCCAAACAATAAAACATTGGGGGCAATTTACTCTATCTAGAACTGCATACTGGTCACAGTAGACATGTGTTCGGGTGTATGAACATCGTTACCATACAGGTAAATCCCTGCAAAGGTTTAGCAACAAGACCGAAAAGAAAGTAGATACCATATTATAAATACAATCAGGAGACTGCTGGGCTTGATGTTCATTGTCTGCTATGTACGCCCTCTATGTTAGCAATGGGTAGCAAATTATTACCCAAACCATGTGACGAGAATGTATGCTAAACTGTACCAGATCGAACCATGGGGAAGCTGCAATTTGCCATGCAGCCAAATAATAGCTACCTGCATATTTCCCCAATGAGGACCCGGGCAGTTGGTAGTCAGTGTTCTCCGGGTTCAATACCGGAGGGAAAAAAAAACCGCGCTCATCAGTTGCTCCAAATATTTTGCTCACATTTGTTAAACTGGCTTCTCGTACAAAATGGCGGACGAAACAAACATGACCGGAGAGCAAAAGTTCAGTCTGAGACCACAGAGGTCATATTTTAATACTTATACATAGATTTATACTAAAACAGAAGAAAACCCAATGCTGCTCCGTCAAACTGTGTACCAGCCAATGTCTTCAGAGCTGTGTATTGAGAGAGTTGCGATAAAGAGGGACCAGTGTGCTTTGGTCACGTGGTTGCTGGACGCCATGTTTAGTCTAAATGCAGCACAACCCAATGCGCAGTCTAGTCTGGCACCCTTTGTGCGCACATACGTTTTTTGGGGGGACCGAAAAATGGCTTGTAAACGCAAGTAGTTGCAACTCTCTCAATATACGGCTCGGGATGCCTTACGCACATAGCGCCCTCACTCGAAATTCGAAAGCCAAGTCTTATGAATAGCCAGACTTTTCATCATTTTTAGTAAAGGCCTATTATTTCGGCATGTACATCCGCAAACACTGAGAAAACTACTTTATCCAAAATGATAAATATTTGTAGAATAAGTCGAGAATCTTCCCCCGTGTAGAACGAGAAGTATATAGTATTTTTTAGAGTAGGGGAGTCAGTCGTCTATTGTCCGCTGATTGAACGGGCTGTATATTATACAGGAAAACAGTAACATATTTACACGAACAAAATCTCATGAACAAAATAAAAATCGTAGTAAAACAACTTAAGTTTCTCATATTGTTCATTTTCTTGTAGTTTGAAATTGCTATAGCTTTAAAAAGTAAAAACCTATGTTGGAGTGCCTGACAAAGATTAGAAACATATAATGGTTGTTAAAATAGATAACACCTGGAAAATTGGAAACAGAAAATGAGGCAAAAGTTCCAAAAAAGATGAAGTGGTGGCACAGAAAGTGGACAAATATTACGTATTTGATAATAAAGGGACCCAAAAGCTCTCTGATATGGCTCTATTATAATTATGCATATAATAATCTGGTAAAACAAAACTGTTATCCAAAAAGTGTCAGGTAACTCAAGTTACAGGTGTTCCGTCGCCCCCCCCCCCTCCATCCACTGATCCCTCTTTGATTCAAATTCACTCAACGCACCACACTTTTCCTTTCGGAAGCAACTTTGACATCACAAACATGAGTAGACCAAACTCCTTACTAAAGTATTAGTCACTACTTGAAATGAGGTTGTAAAAACTTCCTTCTCCCCTGAACCACAATAATTTGCTAAAAGTTGATAATACGTTCGGTGTACGACGGGGCTTTGTTTTTCTTTCCAAACCTCGGCTTGGGCACCTGCTCTGGCTCCGGACTACGCTCGATGTTTGAAGCACAACATGCACTCCAATTCGAAATTTATGACGGACCTGGAGCCCAGGCCTAACCTCGGAAATGCTTCAGAAGGTCACTTTTCGATTTGGGGATTGGGATTTGGTGGGTTAGTTCATCCAATAGTCACTAATAGGAATGACCCACCCGCAACCTTACCTCCTTAACACATAGAGGTGTTTTGGACAAGAGTCATCACCCTGTCGCTGCAAATGAGCCTTATAATGTAAAGTGCATTAATACGGTACGCTATTGTAAGAAAATTGGGTTTCCAGAATGTAGAATGTAGGGAGGTAGGGGGTTGGGAAGGGGACGCCCCTACCACAGAACGAAGAAATTTTTGTAAGTCGGATGGACATACGTACGATTGAAGGTCAAAAAAAAGTGTGCCCCTGACGGTAGAGTACTGCACTCTAAAACAAAACAACAACAACAACAACAACAATAACAACAACAAACGGGGCCATGTTGACCCAGATCCCGGATTACATGGGGCCTGACCAATTTCTGAGTAGGCTGGCTTGGAAATTTGTTAAAAATGGGTGTTTACCTCAAATTCTTCAGTTTGACGCATTTCTGGGTTAATTTGACACAGATTCCTGACCAGATTCCAGAAATAACAATTATTATATAACAATAATAATAACTAGTTTTTATACAGCGCTTTCTACGGGCGTCTCAAAGCGCTTTTCATAATTTATTTTCAAACAGGTTTTTGAGGCTAATGAATTATGAGACCCATGTATGTAGACAGGGTGCTGCGGCGCATTCAACTGCCACTGCCAGAAACACCGGGCAAACCCTTCTCTTTGTGATAAGTGTCACTGGGCTCTTTAAAACGTGCATTACACAACACACGGGACCTACGGCTTTACGTCTCATCCGAAGGACGAAGCAATAATGGTTAAGTGTCTTGCTTAAGGACACAAGTGTCAAGACCGGGACTCGAACCCACACCCTGCCGATCAGAAACGCCGGAGCTTGAGTTCGGTGCTCCCGTCCGCTCAGCCACGACACGCCACTAACACGACCTAGGCCCCTGGTGGTACCCGGAACCGTGTCCATGTTTTTTAGAGTGTGGTCTTTAATTCAATCGACGTAAACCTTGTGTAAGAAGCCATCCCGTAGCAATAACACATCGTCCTTGTATTGGGTGTTGGACAATAAATGTTGGTATAAAAGTGGCTTGGAGGTGAAGGCCGTCATTATAATCGTGCAAGGCGTACATTGTCAACGCTCTAAGCATTACCGCAGCTTTCTACCTGCTTGACGAAACCATCCTATCCAGGAACTATGGTAAGTTTGGTTTACAAAACCACTTCTATGGTATAAGTTAAAACATCTTTTGTTCAAAGTTAAAACTTTTTAAGTAGCTTGTTCTGCAAGAAATGTTTTTTTAGAATCGATCCGGTAACACAGTCACTTGGTTATACATTCTTTATGACAGCGATGTGAGCGGAGCAGGTGGGAGGGGCAATCAGCTAGGCAATTGGTTGGGATTTCAAGCTTCCACGTAAGCTTCAGCAGTACGTGTGACCATTTTATTGTTACTTTTAGTCTAAACAATTTCCCAAGTTTTCAGAAAGAAAATTTTAGTCACTTTTTAACATGGTCTGTCCAATAAAGCTGTACCGCTATTAATGTCCAACAAACTTTCTCTGCTCGCCAACTGCCCATTAAACAAGGGTTAGAACCCCAACGTGGACAGATTTTTCCAAAACGTTGCGACCTCCATTAAAAATTGAAGCATTCTTGCTTCCCACTCTTGCCCCTCACCAAATGAGATTTAAAAAAAGGAACAGTTGAATTGACACATAAAAAAAAAAAAAAAACTCTTCAAGTTATGTATTTGACCATTTTGCCCCCCCCCCCCCCATGAAAAAGTCTGGTCACGCTCTGGAAACATAAATGAACTCACATTCTTAGAGGTCAATATTAGAAGCAGTTTCAACGCCTTATCTTTTTTCATCAAGATAAACAAATCCAATCACCCCCCCCAAAAAAAAACAAACAAACAAAACCAAAAAACAAACAACAACAACAACAACAACAACAACAACAACAACAACAACAACCAAACATCATCGACACCCCAAAGAATACACCCAAGCCTGGCACTTGCCATAACAATGTCCATGTTAACGATAATAACCATACTACATTCCCCCTTCGCTATCGTCGCTCCTCCCCAATGACAACAACTGTTCTATAATCGTAGTTAGGGGAAGGGGAGGGGGAGGGGCATTCAAGGCCAATCGAATCGGCCTCTTGTCTTTATCACGCAAAGTACAATGCCCCATTAGCAAAAACGTGGTGACCATTAGGTTTACTGACAATAATTACCATGATAAATAATAATGATTTAAAAAACGAATGATCTTGACCTCAGAAATTCCTGGGGCTATTCATCGCTTGGCTGAGAATATCATTATTCTGTCAAGCCAGTTGTTAGCAATTAAAGAGGGTTTAAATTATTTGTTCAAAATAACAGCTCCCGTAATTCATGAAAGACAAGAGATACAACAAAGCTAAGCTTTGTCAACCAAGAGGCAGACTGTTACTCTGAAACATTGTTGTTGTTGTTTTTTTGCCAACGAAGGTTCAATTTACGGTGACCTTTGTGTACGAAAAGAGTGACCTCGTACATTCCAGGGCCTTCTGGCAGGCAAGACACCATAATGGTCCATGGGAAATTTTACATCTTGTGTCATAATTTCCACATAAGCTCAAGAGTTATAGAAGTAACAGCTAAACAAGTTATGAAATGTGCCCCCTTTTTCATATCAAAAGAAGTAGTCAGCACCCTTTCCAAATAACCAGATAACCAGCTGTGCATTTTATAAGGAACCAAACGTAGACGACTGGCTGCGACTTGTATTGTATTAGCGGCTTATGGATTCACTGATGCCACACAGATTTACACTTTAATCGAAATGAACATTTGTAAAAGTCATTATTTGTGTTCTTGTCCAATACTTGTCATTGTAACTTTTTTAAAAACATGGTAGAAAATATACAAAACTTACAGAGCCGGTCTTTTTTTTAAACAATCATAACGAGCTGTCATATTGTGCTGTGCAACGAACAGAGTGTCTATAACAAAGGAGCTGAAAAAAAAACACAGAACAAAGCCGCCGAAGGCAACTAATTTTTATCCAATTAAGGTTGTCAGGCATTAGCGCATCGCTTACAAAACGCCCGTAATTCCATCATGGCATCTTGGTAGAGCATCAACTCTTAATAGCAAAGCCGATGGGTTAAAGCAGTATTGTTGTGTTGTTTGGTTTTGATTAACGCAAGTTTTTCCCCATACGAGGCTAAAAGCCACTGAAGTGCACTGAGCACTTTAAGATTGTCTTTTTGATTATATTATTTGAGTATTATACATGATTGGTAAGGATAAAAAAAAACCACCATTGCGTAATTTTTAGTCTGAAAGCTTACTGATTATGAAGTTCATAACTAGAAACACCTTTTTGTCTGAGAAATAGTTCCCTCTGAAATGAAGTTATACTCGAGAAAACTGTATCTGAAAACCTTAAAAATGCAATAACAGCTGATTTTGTTTGTTCCAACCAAAATTAGGGACAGTGTTTTTACATGCTGGAAATTGTTGATGGTTTTTCTTTATTTTCTTCTGAGTTACACAACGGATTAAGCCCAAATTTTCACAGGTTTGTCATTTCATGTATATATGGTTGATCACACAAAACATGAACAGTGCCTCAGACTATTTTGTCAGCTCTACCAATCCTGTATACAATTTATAAAAGATTTATAAGAGACGGGTGCATGTCTAGTCGAATCGGGTGCAAATAGGCCCATGCAAGATGGACTGCAAACGCAATTTAAGATACAAATGTATTAAGATAATAAAAGTAAACAATTGCATAAACCAAATGCTGGACGAGAATTGAGGGGGAACAAAATAAATAACAAATGATGTCCGAGAACTACACATATATTGGTTTCCTAAAACCATGGTTTCAGACTTCAATACCAACCATTGAAACCGTGTGGTTCGGTGTTTACCCATCTCAACGTGAAAACCCTATATAGCCTCAGACATCATTTCGAGAACATCAAAACAATAACAGCATTTTGTTACCCTTGAACCACCACGCGCAATGTTTTTGTTCCATCGCCGTGGTCCTGTTTGTTTGTATTGGATCAAAGAAGAAAAGACCGAGGCCGTGGGCGTGTTGTATCATTTTACGCCAATGGGCCCTCCATATGTTGTATTCTATAGCCAGCCTATTGTTATTATTATTTCAAAGATTCTGTTCATGTTGCCATGGTATGTATTTGTTGGTTGTACGTGACAGAGATACTGTATATCATTTGCGTCAAGACTTTGTCATCGTTAATTATTCAACCGATAATGACATCGTCACTGGGCCGTAAAATGACTATCGGAGCACAATGTGAACAATATTATGAAAAACATTAAAAATAAGTTGTTCTCAAAACAACCAGATCGTTCATTATAATATGGAGACAGATTGGAAATGTTGTTTTCTCCCACATGGTGTTTTTCATGTTATTTGTATAACAATGGGCAGAGGTTCAGTGACATGAACTCAGTTCAGTTTGTATTACTAGACTATGCCGGAGAAGGTTAACATTATTTGTAACTGAAGTAGAATGTTATGGTAAAAATGACAGACACCAATCCTAAAAATAAAAATAAAAATAAAAATAATAACAAAATAAAAATAAATTGATGTCTTAAAGTGTGGGTATTTCTTTGTTAATTACTCCACAAATTAATGACCTTAAATACTTACTTTGTAAAGAGCACCGAGAGCTGATGTTATTGTAAAGCATTGTTTTGTTTTTAAACGACACCCTTTAAAGTATTGTAGTTTGAGAGAACGAGTTAAGTTTTTCACCAACAAATTTGAATCTGAGAAAGGCTGAAAGCATGAAGCCTTTCTCAGGCGTTTGAAAACAATTCCATGCAACAAATGTTTTGTCTTTTTCTTTTTCCATTATTGTTTTGCAACTTCAATGACCAATTGAGCCCAAATTTCCACAGTTTTTAAAAAATCTGTATTCACACATTGGGATACACAAGTCAGGATACTGGACTTTGACTTGGTAAAGAGCACCTGAGAGCTATTGGTATTATAAAAAAACATTGTTTAACAACGACATCGTTTTAAGTATTGTAATTTGAGAGAAAGAGGTAATTTTTCACCAACAAATTTGAATCTGAGAAAGGCTTCAGGCATGAAGTCTTTCTCAGGCATCTGAAAATAATTCTATGCAACAGGGGTGTTTTCTTTCTTTCATTTTGTTTTGCAACTTCGATGACCAATTGAGCCCACATTTTCACAGGCTTGTTTTTTTTTATGCATACGTTGGGATACACCAAGTGAGGATATTGGACTTTGACAATTACCAAAAGTACACCCTGCCTTTAAAAGCTCGTCATTGCTTAATCAGTAAATGACTTGTTACTTTGTGCAGCGTGAATGTATCTCAGTCCACGTCGGCCAGGCCGGAGTCCAGATGGGCAATGCCTGCTGGGAGCTGTACTGTCTTGAGCACGGCATCCAGCCTGATGGTCAGATGCCCAGTGACAAGACCATCGGAGGTGGAGACGACTCCTTCAACACCTTCTTCAGTGAGACCGGTGCCGGCAAGCACGTCCCCCGTGCTGTCTTCGTTGATCTAGAACCTACAGTTATCGGTAATAATAGCAACAGTAATTGGTTCTGACGTACAGCGGCGTAGCAGGTTGGGGGGGGGGACGCCTGGGGGGCACATGCCCCCTAAATTGCCAGTGCCCCCCCCCCCCAGGTGCCCCCACCCCACAAAAAGTGCGACAGTTCTCACTGAAAGAAAAAGAAAAAAGAAATATAAAAGGAGGAAATGCGCGTTTGTCTAATCTAAAGTAGTGAACGATCGGGATCGCTACCGCGGCCACAACATGCCAAGAACATAAGAGGGTGGTGGCCCCCTGCAGCGTCCCCTTCCAAAATAAAAGCATAAACCCAACCACTAACAAACCAATTTCCCACTGCCCTCCTCCACTTAAAATCAATACCCTCCGTGCCCCCCCCTCCCCCAGCGAAAAGTCCTGGCTACGTTGCTGCTCACATAGCACAAATGTCCTAGCTAGATCAAGGTGCTTTACAGCACTATTATCCCATTAGGCATACTTTAGACCATTTCTCAACCTTTCTCAACTCCCTTGTGAGCATGCAACCCCACCCTGCTTAAAACCCTGCCGCACCCCTGCCGCACCCCTGTTAAATACTACACGACTGCCACGGGTAAAATTTTGAGTTAAGAGGTTAATCACAGGAATGTCTCAGTAACAGTATTGTCTCAGTCTACCCAGGCTGCCATCTATACACCTGGATTATGAGAAGTAATTATGGGTATGTGCCTTGCTCAGGAACTTAATTGTAATGACTCGGATTCGAACCCACACTCTGATGATTCAACCATCAAAACTTGACTAGTCCAAATCGACTAGACCTCTCGGTCGTCACTCGCCAGTAAGTCGGTTCTATTAAATCACAATTTATATCACGAACTAGAAAATAAATAAAACATTTCTCTTCTTTTTGTTTTCACCCCTACAAAGATGAGGTTCGAACTGGCAAGTACCGCCAGCTCTTCCACCCTGAGCAAATGATTACGGGCAAGGAGGATGCCGCCAACAACTACGCCAGGGGTCACTACACCGTCGGCAGAGAATCTGTTGATAGCATCGTGGATAGGATTCAAAAGATGGTAGGGGAATATCCCAACATATTTACCGGACAACTAGTTTCAAATCTAGAATGGATCGACGGGATTCCTCCATCGAATTGAAGCTTTTAGCAGTCGCACTTTCACTTTGGTGGAAAGCGGGGGCAAAACATAGGTCGCCGCTGGTTTCTGTTTTGTTTTGTTCAGGCAGGGTATACTTCTGGTTATTGCCCAGGACCGATATCAACCTTTACTTAGTGTATCCCACTATATGCATAAAATAGTAAACCTGTGAAAATTTGGGCTCAGTGGGTCATCGAAGTTGCAAGAAAATAATAAAAGGAAAAACACACTACTTACATATTATTGGTTGTTTTGAGATGCCCGAGAAAGGCTTCATGACTGAAGCCTTCCTCACATCCAAATTTGTGGGTGAAAAAAAAAAACTTTTTCTTTACAGTAACATTACTTCAAAGGGGATTTTTTTCTAACAATGTATTATAATATCAATAGGTCCCCAGTTCCCTTTTCCAAGTAATTTGTGTATGGTAATTTATTTATGGAGTGAAGTACACCCTGCCTTTAATCATCAATATGTCTTTGTTCTTGAATTCCTAGTGGTGGTGTGTCCTATCTTTGAAAAAAAAATGAATCCCTCTTTCTGATTTCCTTTCAGACTGAACAATGTTCTGGTCTTCAGGGCTTTTTCGTCTTCCACAGCTTCGGTGGAGGCACCGGGTCAGGCTTCAGCGCTCTGCTCATGGAGCGACTATCCATGGACTACGGCAAGAAGTCCAAGCTGGAGTTTGCCGTCTACCCTGCTCCACAGATGGCCTCCGCGGTGGTGGAGCCCTACAACTCTGTCCTGACCACTCACACTACCCTACAGCATACCGACTGTGCCTTCATGGTCGACAATGAGGCTATCTATGAAATTTGCAAACGTAACCTCGATATCGAAATGCCGACTTACGCAAACCTTAACCGCCTCATTGCGCAGATTGTGTCGTCAGTAACCGCGTCTTTGCGTTTCGACGGCGCCCTAAATGTCGACTTGAATGAGTTTCAGACCAATCTGGTTCCCTACCCAAGAATCCATTTTCCTCTTGTGACGTATGCACCTGTGGTGTCTGTTGAGAAGGCTAATCACGAGCAACATGGCGTCGCTGAGCTCACCTACGCGTGCTTCGAGCCGGCCAACCAGATGGTGAAGTGCGATCCCCGTCACGGCAAGTACATGGCTTGCTGCCTCCTGTACCGTGGAGATGTCGTCCCCAAGGATGTCAACGCATCTATCGCAATCATAAAGACGAAGCGTACTATCCAGTTCGTCGACTGGTGTCCGACTGGCTTCAAAGTTGGCATCAACTACCAGCCACCTACCGTGATACCTGGTGGTGATCTGGCCAAGGTGCAGCGTGCCGTCTGCATGCTGAGCAACACCACCGCCATCGCCGAGGCCTGGGCTCGTCTGGATCACAAGTTTGATCTGATGTACGCCAAGCGTGCCTTCGTCCACTGGTACGTAGGAGAGGGTATGGAGGAGGGTGAGTTCTCTGAGGCTCGTGAGGATCTGGCTGCCCTGGAGAAGGACTACGAGGAGGTCGGGGTCGACACAATTATAGTGGACACTGATGAAGAGTATGATTCCGATGAAATATGATTTCATTCATCTTGGAGGATCTACCCGCAGATAGTATGACATAAAGAACAAGCTCAGTAAAACTGTTATACGCCTTAGATTTTAAAATTGATTATCAATTCAATGATCAAATAGTTACATATTCTTGCAATTTTCTAATTACAGATCGGGTTATATTTTCATTAAAAAAAGCAAATTCTGGAGGTACTTTACACCACGTGTCTGTTACAAAGGGAAAATTTATTCCAACCGTCTAGTTTTTAAGTAAAATACTTTTCCACCAACTGGTGAGAACTAAAAGTAGTCGCCACAGCTCGTCATGTATCATGTCTCAAAAACATAAGTAAATAATTGTACAATTTTCACACACAAAAAAAGAGAAGAAAAAAAGCTCGATATTTTGCAGAGGGAGTCTCCACCCTCCACCATTGTTCTCATCATTATAATAACAATAAGAGACATTTATATAGCGCATATTGCAAAGAGCCTCTAAGCGCTTAAACATATTTACATACAAATTAACAAATTTAACAAAACTAAATCTTTAGATATAAACATACATACATATTAACAAAATTAACGAAAGGCTAACTTAAACAAATGAGTTTTTAATCTTGATTTAAAAGTATCAACATTGTGAGAAGTGCGAATGTTGAGGGGAAGATTGTTCCACAAGAAAGAAGCTGCATAAGAAAAGGATCTTTCACCGTAGTATTTTGTGGTAATTCGTTGTGTGAATTCCAGGAGTGACTGAGTAGATGATCGCAGTGTTCGGGTAGGAGTGTAGTGGTGGATTAGATCTATTAAGTAGGTAGGAGCGAGGCCATGATAGGCTTTGAAAGTAATGAGAAGGATTTTGTAAATGATACGAAAGTTGATAGGGAGCCAGTGTAGATTGTGTAAGATTGGTGTAAAAATGTAATGAGAGCGAGAAACACAAGAAACGAGGCGAGCAGCAGTATTTTGTACACGTTGCAATTTTGTGAGATTCTTATCAGGGAGTCCATCAAGTAGGGAGTTACAAGAGTCAAGTCGTGATGTAATTAGTGCATGAACTAGGCGAATTGTGGTGTTATAATCAAGATACCGGCGAATTTTCTCCTATTTTTCTAACAGCTATGAGGGCAATTTTACAAACATAATACAATCTGATGTGTCATATTCAATGCAGAGTCCATAGAAACTCCTAAATGTTTGGCAACTAAAGAGGGTACAATGTGAGATGTGCCAATAGTAAATGTCGGAGTTGGGTTATGTCGAGTAAAACGGGAGCTAAAGTAAAGTATTTCAGTCTATTTTTGTAAGTTAATTTAATTTAGTTGTTAATAAAGTTAATAATTATGTGTTCCTAAATTAAGAAGAAAGAGTTTCATTATGTTATAGCTCCCGGTTGGATACAACTTTAGAGCAAAAACACCTTACTTTAAACCAATTATTCTTCCCCTCTTGTACAGAAGTACATCCCGAAATTTCCTCTAAAGATTTTCTGAGATTCCCTGAATTAAACTAAGACGGAGTGGGCGGAGGGCGGCGGGGGGGGGGGTTACACCGTGCCGCATATCAAAAATAACCAGAGGTGCGGCCCTCTTTTAACCGTTTGCTAGACAGTAATGACTCTAAACAACGTTTTTTTTTACGGCTGACATACTTCTTTTTTTTTTACCGAGAAAAAGGCTATTGCCATTAAATCGGCATAACTATTCATCTGGTAATTGAACTTCCATAGAATTAATTTTCCATATGCAATAAAATATAGACATTTACCGCGCTTCCATCATCTATAATGTCAAGTTCTCTTTGTGTGGTAGCATTCATGAGTAGCGATTATCATAATACAATACAGGGCCAGCTTCAGCTTTAGTTTTGTAATATTGTGACGTGTCCAAATCGAGTTCAGCTATCGGCTGCAGTCGTTGGCTTTCACACAGCAATGTCGGCACCAAGCGACTTGGGCAACGGCTATGGACGTTGGCTGAAGTGGCAACGTTGAAGACAATATATACATTTTCGACGTTACTGCAATTAAATGCCAAAGACAATATCCATTAATTTGGGCACTGTCGTAGCCACTAACATGTACTGAAGTAGGCCACTGCCCGTGTGGTCGTATCCCTGTACTAGGATGCGAGTAAAGGAGACTATAACACTTGTACGGTGGCACCCCAGTGTTACCGATTCACAGAAAGCGCCATTGTTCACAGGTTTTCTCAGGCTTGCCAGCTACAATGATTAAGTTCACGTATGATGCATCCTTGGTTTCATTACCAGTATATTATAATAATAATAATTTGGCAATATTACGTCGACATTTTGTTATACTTTGACAGTTGGTTTATTAGTCGGTCGCTGTGTGATCAATTTACGCATTACTCGTAAAAGGACAAGGTGTTAAGAAAATGTAAATACACATTCAAACAATATTGAATTATTTGGGGGTAATCATTCTGTTTGTCCAAACAATGACCTATGAGTACGTATGCTATTTTTGAACTCAGTGAATTGTGAACGTGCAACAAGTCTACCAACAGAGCCAGGGCCTTTGTCTGACACTGGCAGACGAGTTCGCGTTCGGTTCGGTATCCATGGCAACGCAGACTGTAACTGTCGCCCACCATCGAGTGAAGTGAAGCGATCGATTTAATAATCAGAAGCGCATATTTAACTCTGGTTGCCCGAGCAATATTCTTTAGTAATTGTTTTGCCTTGTGAGACGGTCAATTTTAATACTAGGTGAAATGGCCGCTCCAATAAGCAAACGTATAGGCGACGCAATTCTCACGGGTTCTCGAATATTTGCCGAGAAGCTTGGTTCCAACGGACATCGCTGTGTCGTGTATAAAGAAACACAGATGCACAATTTTGAGAGCGCAGAGTTAGAATAAATGTTCACATATATAACATAACTTACATGTAATATCATTGATAGTTATTGTGGAAAGCAGCTTCCTTTGACATTTTGTTTGCTATAAAATGCTTTAGTTTTTGAGAAATGAGTGAAACAATCAGTTTTGATCTCGCGAGTCCACATCCTGATGCTTGAAAACAGTGAAAATATAATGTTTCACCCAAAATGTGTTGTACCGTGAATTTCCCGATGACCGATTGAGCAGGTTGTGTTTTGTCATGTTTTAAGTTGGGTCTCATAATAAAAAGCAGATACTGGGCTCGATTTCACAAAGAGCTAAAATTAACCTTAAAGACCTACTTGACAGAAAACGGCTCCAAGTGATCTTTGCTGAAATTTATTTTAGAAAAGTGACCAAATATCTAAACTATATTTTAATTATAAACGAACACATAAAACAGTTTAAATAGCATTCCCGTAAAAATAATAATAATAATAATAATAATAATAAATAAATAACTGTATCAAGTACCTGTTTAAGGTGTGTATCAGTCTTACGTGTGACGTCACAATAAAAACCACAATGGTGGTATTGACAACTCATCTTAAGATGAATCTTAGTACTTTGTACAATCGGCCCCTGGTCTTTGACAGTTACCCTCGTTGTCATTGTGCTTTGTTCGAGCCAAACCTTCATTAGAATAGTTATACGCAAGACTGGCACAGTCTAATGAAATGCCGATAGAGAAAACACACATCGCTATTGTATTTTGCGGTCTACAAGATGATATTGCCGTGGTTTAGGTTGCAGCCGCCAGGTGACGTGTTGCCACTCCAATGATGATGACTTGACAGTCATTGACTGTAAGGTTGCCAATCCGATGGCAATGAGTGGACAGCCAACGGCTGACATGTTGCCACTCCAATGATAATGCCCGGACAGCCACATGTTGGTACTCCAATGGAAAGTAGTAGACATCCAACGGCTGACATGTTACCACTCCAGTGATAGTGACTGGACAGTCCCCGGCTGACATGTTGCCACTCCAATGATGATGACTTGACAGTCATTGACTGTAAGGTTGCCAATCCGATTTTTTTTTTTTTTTTTTTTTTGGGGGGGGGGCAAATAAACATTAGAAAGGTTAATATTATAAGCATTTACAAAGCTATCTTTAAAAAGAGCCATCAAATAATATGTTACACGACACTGGTAACCGGTAATTTGCACTTAAAGTTTAGATGATCAGACTTTGGCAATGACCCCAACAACAAAAACTGTGACCCCGGTCAGATTGGAGATTCAAATTTACGTGGTGGCCGTTTGTGAATGCTGCGGCGGGTACCCGCTGTCACCTCACCAAATTGTGGATGGATTTATAATGAGAGTTTTGTTTCCGTTTTCTCAACAAGTAACCGCTACTGTATTCAGCTGAACCTGTCGCAGGTGACTTTTGTTGCACCTTTACTGACAATAACGTCCTTTACATCAGCATTACGTTGACAGAAACCAATCTATGAAACACCCTTTAAAAGAACATTGAAGAGCGATACAGCATGGACCGAAGGTTTAAAGATGCTAGGTCAAATTTTTGGCCGATTTGACCCGAACTTTTAAAGTTCTAAATAGCTATATGTCATGGAATGAAGAAGGTTATATGCTTCATGTAAGGCATTGTACAGCAAACAATCCCCAATGATCTCCACCTTAACTTGCATTCATCAGCCATTTAAACAAGCAATTTCGGAGGCTTCATGTGTTTTGTACATTGACCGTGGGATATGGGTAGGTTTGTTCGATTTGAAACAGCATCATCCTGTGAAATGTCTTTCAGAGAAAAATCTGACTCCCCAAAACAAACTAAAAACAAAAACAAAACAAGACAAAACCACCCCAAATTAATTAAACAAACAAATAAACACAACAAACAATCAAAACGCAACAACAACATCATCAACAGCTACCTTCTTTTGGCAACGATCAGGTCATGCATTTTAAACACCAGTATTGTCATTAATACATACATACATGTACACATTTAATAAGTCGACAATACCAAATGAATGGAAATTGTTACTACCTTAGCTTATTGAGTGGTTATAAAATTAGTGCTAAAGTGCATTGTTTGTAGGTTTCCGGCCCTTACCTTACGAGGCTGGATCCCCGCATCTGACACCTTCCTAATAATGTTGCTCTTCGCGCAAATTTAAGGCCTACGTGGAATTCTGAAGAAGAAAAACAACATATTAAAAAAAATATCACATGAAACATTTTAGAGATAAATTCTTTGTATTTTGTATATTTAAAAGACATTGGGTAATTTTGATGCAACAGTTTTTAGCCTTGCCTATGAAGACAATAAACGTGTATTGAACAAACAACAAGTGGAGCTTTTTTGGTGAACAACCGGTCAAGGCTGTCGGGTCTTTTGTTCTATGGTTGTCCGGTCGCCTCCGACGCGGATCGTTGCGGAATCGGTTTGGTGGGCGAGTATTAAACGTCACCACGGCAACCAATGGTGCTTAAAAGTATCTACGTGCGACCTTCTGAAATTCTGCATGGCCGATTGTTGTTAAAGTAGCGAGGGGAAAAAGAAAAACCATATTACACTCTACTGCGAAGATTCTGGTGTAAATTTGTTTTTCTTTAGGGAAGTGTGTGTTCAATTCAAACTCAACTGGGCCCAATTTCATAGAGCTGCTTTAAGCACAAAATATTACTTGAACATTTTCTGCTTAGCAAAAATGAGCGGGATTCCATTCACAAAAGATGACACAAAAGATGGTATAACCTTATCTTGGTAAGCATATTTTCGCTGGGCTTGGGTACCTTTTGTGTGCAGCTCTGAGAATCTGGGCACAGGTTACAAAAAACATGGATGGATTTCTTTTTGAATGGTAAATTTATGAAGATGCACTAGTTTTTAAGACACGATTCTGACAAAAGGAAGGTACATAATTAGTTTTGGAAATTTAGAAGAAAAATTACTTTTTTGAAATATATCACAAAGGGTTAGTACATCATTGGTTTTTGGAAGAATGCATTCATTCCAATCTTCTAGTTTTCAAGAAACATATCATAAAGGGGTGGTACATCATTGTTCTTTGGAAGAGTAAACATTTATTTCATTTCTTTAGCGTGCGAGAAACACAACAAAGTGATGGTACAACACTAAATGATCGTGGAATAACGCATTCATTTCCACCGAATGGTCAAAATAGTCAAAAGCAAGCTCGAAACAATACTTCACTTTACCATGCATTTCTTTTTACGATTAATCAATCAATAAGAAACAATAACAAACAGTTTGTTCCATCGATCTAATAAATAAAGAATAAGCTATTGCCAGCTGCTTATCGAAATGTACGTCGTTAAATTAAAACAAAGTTATTAGCCTTATCCATAAGGCCCCACATGAGGTCATTGTTGCGACCTTTGGATCAAGCGAGGCCTGCAACACTTTAGTTAGCTCGTTACCAATAATTAATTTAAAAAATAATTAATTATAAATTAACCACAGCCATTTCATATAATGAATCAAAACGCTATGTGTAAGGTCTTTTGTACTGCCTCAGAAAAAAATTGTGTAGTTTCTATCCGAAAGCTTACTTGTTGTGAAGATGGTAATGGTTGTAAGAGTCCTACGAAGCTATTTCGTGCCTCCGTTGAATAGAAAACAATACAATTAATTCGACAAAATTGAATCTCCAAAACTTACCATTTTGAGATTCAAAATTCCGTGTTGATGTCTAAACATTAGTGATTTTTTAAAATATTATCTTGTGTCTGATTGGTAATATAAAAAAAAAAACATTGTTGCAAATTTTTTGTCCACGGACGGCTTTTATTTCATCTGCTTGACTGAGCTCCAGAGCTTGATTTGAGTACAACAGACACCACACTTCAAACAATGATACCCACTTCGTTGTCTCTTGTCAAAACGTTTCTTTTTAGTATCATCAAAGCATAAGCTAAAGTAGATTATGACAAGTTTTTACCTTTTCATGCTCCTTGGAAATGTTTCCTAGTTAAGGTATTATACAAGATTGGTAAATCTGACAAAAATGCAGGTAGTTGCAGACAGTGTTCATGTTTTCTGTGATCAACCATATACATGAAATATTAATGTAAATATGTATGGGCTTAATCCTTAGTGTTGAGTCAGGAATCTAGTGAAAAACCATGCACAATTTTCAGCATGTAAACACATTGTCCTTAACTTGGGTTGTTGTGGTTGTAGCAACTGAAATCAGCTGCAGCTGTTGCGTTTTTAGGTCGGCGGGTACAGTTTTCTCAACTATGACTTCATTTCAGAGGGAAAACATTTCACAGAAAACTAGTTCTATGAACTTCAGTTTCCAGAATAAATTATTAAAGAATTATATTTTTTTATCCCTAAAAATCATGTATAATACCTCTGAAAGCCTCCCTTATAAGGGACGGTGGCTAGTCCAATCGGGTGTAAATAGGCATAAACAAGAAGTAATGAAGCATTTTTAAGGGTAGAATAAACAGTAAACATCGGCATAAAGTAAAGGGTTGGAGACAATTACGTAACAGCAGATTTACGCAGACTTACATCTGGACAACAGCGATTACAGGTGACTGATATTCAATGAACATGTGTAGTTGAAGAGTTACACTGCACTACACTATACAAATATTAAGATATACAAACAATTTTTAAAAACATTTTAAAAAGAAAGAAAGAAGAAGATTAAACACAATTTTAATAATTTTAATAATTAGATTAAAATTCCTGTAGAAAGTGGTTTCCTTCTTGTTGCACTACCATGTACAATGAGTTCTCAGACGTCTTGTTTGCGTTCATGGAGAAATCCTTTTGCATCTAAAATGCGAAATTTCATTCACATGTAATGCAAAACTGACGGCAGTGATAATGGCAAAATATATTTGTAACAATACCACACTCTTAATGAATTTAACACAGATATGTCAAACCCACTAATGACACTAACAGAAAACAGTGACCGATACCATGGAAACATAATACCATCTATCCACAATATGGCGGGCACGGATGATGAGCCAATCAGCGACGAGCACAGGACGTGAGCAGACGATATTTTGTTCGCTATAAAGCCATCTTCGCGCCGGGTAGCTACACACATCGTCTATCGCCGTCATTACAAACGGACTGATAAAAAGAGTTTTCCCGCTCGTCAGCTGACAATAGCAACGCAGTTTTATTTTTTCTCTCAATAGATTCTGCAAACTTACAAGAAACAGTCAAAAATGGTAAGTAGTGCTCTTTAAAATGCATTTACATGAGTTACCAGTATTTGTTGGAAAGACTTGAAATGGGAATAGCAATTTGTAGTCATACTATTTCACTTGTGGTATTTTAAAAGACAGCCAATAACCCGCATCTTTATCATTCAATCTTCGAAATGGCGTCTACCTTCCGGAAAGCTGTAAAGATTACATTTGATTAAAATTTCGTTTCAGTTATTATTATTATCATTTTTTTTTATGACTGTGAGCTCATTGTACGCGTCGTCGATGCTTGTACTCAGAGATTATCGACACAATCTAGGTAATTAACATAAACTATAGCTTGCTACTGAAGCATGTTATACCAGTATTTGTTTGAGTAAACTTAGAACTTACTTGGAGTATGTTTTACTGACAAACCCAGGTTGTTGTTGTTGTTGTTGTTTTTTTTACCGATGTAGAGAAAGCCAGGTCAGTGGAGATCGATGTGTGTGTTTTTTATTTTACAGAGATACATTTTTTTAACATCATAATATAATTTTGTAATCATTTACTGTTGTCTCACTTTAAAAAAAAAAATGAAAGTATAAAGTGACATTTAATCAACACCCTCCCTTCAAAAAGAGAAAGAAAAACGAAAAGGCAGCTGCTCATTCCATAACAAAAATAGCAGATCATAGATTTGTATGGCTTGATAAACTTTCGAAGGTTTAAATCCCGACGTTTTTTACCCAATCTTTATTCTTGTCCTTAGTTTTTTCTTTAGATAGGCTAGTAATACAGGGAAGGGGAATTTCAAGTTGCAAGTCGTCGTTCGAGTTTGATCTCGTTTGTATTTTGTCCGTCGAGACTGGTTGCTTTTATTGTTTCGTGTTGCCAGGTTACCGTTGGTTTGCACTGGTATCAAGTAAAAACAATAATAATAAAAAAACCAATGTATTGTTTCAAGATTAAAGGTGTGCACAACATTGGTTAGCTGGAAAAAATAATAACAATTTAATAAAAGTTTGCAAATAACTTACATGGTATAAAGGCGACCGTGGTGGAAATCTTACCTTGACATATTTTTGCCTGAAATGCTATAATTTTTGCGAAGTAAAACAATAATAGTTTTGATCTTGCGGGACCAAAACTCAATGTTTGTAAACAGTGGGTAATTTTAAGGTTAACAAAAAGGTTTTCTCGTAGCTCCCGATGACTTATTGAGCTTAAACTTTCACAGGTTTATTGTTTCATATGTAAGTTAGGTCACGTAAACTGCAGATAAGTGTGTATTTGATATTACCATCGTTGTCAATATGTTTTATCCTCTAATTTTTACGATAATGCTACGAGGTTTCTTATGATTTTGTTATTTATATTGTATGCAAGTTCACCCTCAAACAAGGGTAAAACTCTTGGTAAGGGGCTTCGAGAAGAAAATATGTAAGATAAAAATAAGTTAGGTTAGCAGAAGGTATGAATTGATAACCCTCTAAAACAGTCTAGATTGTAGGGTGGAGGGAAACATGCACCAGGCGATGGTAGTTTGTTATGTTGCATTAAGAGTGGATTGAAGGACCCACTGCACTGATATCTGCAGGTCTTTTTTGCGATGCCTTTGGGCCAACATTTATGAGCCTAAACAATTTCAATCATGCGACGATTCCACGCTGTTTGCTCAATTTATCCAAATGATTTGAGTATGACAATACAATATTATCTGCTCAAAAATTATACCTTATTTCCCAATATCACACTAAATTAGCTTCAGTAATTAGATCTTTGAGATTGTGCATTAACATTTTCTTGCCGTCAGTTAGCATAAACAAATATCTTCCCAAAGAATGAGGGGATATTTTTAGATTTGTTTATCTTATGTTTATCTAAAATTGTCTATCAGATTTATGACGTCGAGTTTTGACTGGCGGGTTGTATTGTCGAGGGTTTTTTTTTGCCAGGCTATTCGTATGCTAATTAGTTATGACGAACGGCCGAGGTGAATTAATATCTTCTGCCCAAAACTGCCGTCATATTTTTTCAGGATTAAAGCTGCGACGATGTGTGTCATTTAAATTAAAAACGTACACATGCTGTGTGAGTTTTTATTTAAGAACATTTGATTAATGAATTGATCATATAAGGGACAATAAAAAATACTTCTAATGAACAAAATAGGTCATCTGCACAGCGACAATGACAACGAAGGTGACACATGAACATTAACCTAATTAAGAAAAAATATAGTTAGTCCATGGGTGGGCAAGACCTTTTAATTAAAACGTGATCCAACTTACTTGGCAACAACCGCCGCTAGTTTTTTAATACACTAATAGCTTTCCTCTTCTCAAATGTTTTTCTAAAAACAAAGTATTTAGGTCCATTTGAATGTTTATTTTAAAGGGAATTAGAGAAAAAACGCAAAACAAAAGAAAAACCAGAGACAACTTTTGTAAAGTTTCCTTGTCTGTATTAAGTATTGGTGATGATTTGTAGATACAAATTTGAAAGAAATTATTGTCATAACCTCTTAAGTATCTATTACATTGATATTGTCCCCCCCCCCCCCCATCCGAGCGTGTTTGGAGCCGCAGGTTACAATAACGATCCATAAGAAATAACATAAAAAAAACAACAACAACCACAAATTACATTAATCAAACAACGTACAGATGCAGTATAAAATTACACAAACACACAATATTTCCAAGACAGACACTCTCACCCACAACAAGGGGAACACAACAATAAATCAACACATTAAACATAATAAATAAACACTGTTTACCACTGTAACGTTCCATGCCAAAACCAGCCACTTTCTGCCAAACAAAAAAAATGCTCAACTTTGTTTTTTTGCTCATCAAATATACAAAAACAAGAGCTTTCAAATAATGCCTTTAATCAGGCCCTGAAATAACGGTTCTCAACACATAATTATAATGATTTAAGACATCACTTTGATATCAATACTGATGTCTCTGCTGTCTTAACCTTTAATGTAACTTTACTATTTCTGAGAGCTGCAAGATCTTACTGTACCCCAGACCTAAATGAAATCCCAGACACGTATACCTACGTGTAGTGCGGGCCTAAAAGTAGCCCAAATGCTGTACCTCAATATATCAATCAGGCTACCCTTTTTATAAGAACAGGGTTTTTTAGGAAATAATTGTTTGCAGCTTGTTTATAAACCGTAACAATGCATGTTCCATGTTGTCGACAAGGTCGTCTATTTTAGAGTTGTTCATCATCATGAACTTTTAGAATTCCAGATGGTCTCCAAAACATATCGGTACATTACACACTGTGCATATCATTGTATTAATGATGCTTCTATTCTAGACACATGTAAGTAATACTTACGATAACCATTAATTACTAGGTATTTTGGTTACATAGCTGGGGCATGACTAAGAATACAGTGTACATGAATACGATTGTAGTTCTCAAATCACAGGTTTATCATGTAGATGTGTCTGTACTTGTAGCCTGGTACCTAAATGTTACACTGGGCCGAAATCTAGCCTAAATGTACCTCAACCTAACCTGGGATAAATTTAGCCAACGCCTAGCCAAGGCCTACACTTGGCCTTCCGCCACATACCGGGCGGGTTAGGCACACAACACAAAAAGCCAAAACCGAAGACATACATCAAACCATAAGTTTTCTTAAACTTTGCGCAGTATTACTTGACAAAACAGTATAACTGTTCTTATCAACTGTTATCCAGGACACCTATCTCGAAAATAATTAACATCGATTCGTGCTCATTAATTCGCCTAACATTTTAGTCATTATTGATCCATTATGAAAATCCTTCACTAAGCATGAAAATCATGCGGTTATAAATGCTGATTGATACCAGTAACAACTTTATTTCAGTATTTCAAATTAAGTATTTCAAATTTAAAGGCAGGGTACACTTTTGGTAATTGTCAAAGACCAGTATCCTCATTTGATGTATCCCAACCATATGCATAAAATAACCGACCTGTGAAAACTTTGGCTCAATATTGGTCATCGAATTGGCAAGAAAATAATGAAAGAAAGAGTACCCTTATTGCATAGAACTGTGTGCTTTAATAAGATGCCTGAGAAAGGCTTCATGCCTGACTCCTTTCTCAGATTCAAATTTGCCAGTGAAAATTTACCTCCTTCTCTAAAAACCACCTTATACTTCAAAGGCGGTTGTTTCTAACAATGTTTTCTAATATCAGCAGTTCTTGTGAAGTCAAATATTTTGTTCTGCAAAATAGCGATTCTTATTTTGACGTGAATTTAAACAAAAACAGACAATTTCAAGGGGTATTTTATATGAATCATTTTATTCTACGTACGTTCAAAACATCTTTTCAACCGTATTCATTTCATAACAAAGGCTTTTTACAGCCCAACGCGACCAAATTGAAAGACAATGTGCCCCTTTATGGGGACAGGTTGCCTTTGAATGGGCGTTGTTGGCTATTAAAAGCGTTTGAGTGCGTTTGTTATGAAATTAATATATGGTTGAAAATATATTTTTAAAGTAGAAGATAATGGTCCACAGAAATATGCGTCGAAATTGTGTGCTTTCCTTTTACTTCGTGAACTAAAACGGTCCGCCATTTCTTGGAGTTAAAGCTTTGGTTCTACAAAATGGAAGACCGTGTTAGTTCACACTGGGTATTTGAAAAACCACACCATTTCGATGCACTCTTTGTGTGGATCACTATATTCTACTTTTAAAGCATCTTTCCAACCATTTTAATTTCATAACAAAGGCTTTTTAACTCTTTTCCAAAGGCAACGAGCCCCTTTAAAACTTCACATGCTCACCACAACTGTCCAATAACTATAACATTAGTGATTACAATTATATTAATGTTGTTGTTGTTGGTGATGTATTGAAAGTAATACAACGTTGTACTGTTCCCATCACCGCCGTAGCGATTCGTCTTGTGAAATGATATATGTATATATTTTTTTATAATATCCATTCAGTTTGACTTGGATATTTTTTTTATGATATCCGTCAGTTTGACTGGGTCCGCCATTTTGTAGAAACTATAAAATGAGTAAAACAAAAGTAATGACAATGTATTCATGGTGATAGTGGTGTTGGTGATGTATTGAAATAATGTTGTACTGTTCCCGTCACTGCGGTATCGATTCGTCTTGCAACATGATTTTTTTATTTATTTATTTTTTAATATTCCATTCAGTTTGACTGGTATTATTCATAGCTTTCTTAGAAAACTAAGAGGTAGGGACTTAAAACTGGCTTTCATTTGCTCAAAGCACTGCGTTGATACTGAGGTACTTTACAAACCTAGTCTTCAGGCTCCGGCTCTGGCTTGGGCTAAGTCGTAAAATTTGAAGCAGTGTGTATTTTGCACAGTTTCTTTTAACATAACACGAAGCCTCGAGCTACCCAGAGCCAGAGCCAAATCCGAGGTTTGAAAAAAAAGCCTTTAGACTAACTTCCTATAGTATTTTTTATATTTTTTTTTATTATGTGAGATGATTTTATCTCTGAATTATTTTAATATCCTCCTTTTATGACGTGCATCTTTCAAACTGGAGAAATACATTCATGATACACTTGTCAACGATCGCTGATTTAATTTGGCCCAAAATCTTAAACAAACAGTCAATTTCATAAAATGTCTGAAATATATACCTTCTAAAAAAACTCCTTCGTCAAAATTTACACGGATTCTGGGTCGCAGGGGCCCTGAGCCACTTTATAGGCTTGAGGCTGACCTTATTTAAAAATGATTGACCTCATTTAAAAATTATTGACCTCATTTAACAATTATTGACCTTATTTAAAAATGTGAGTTTTACTTGGATTCAGCGTCAGCAGGTTGCCTCATTTCTGGGCCATTTTGACGGAGATTCAAGGGTCATACTGACCCAGAAAGGGGTCATGTCCCACGGAAACTAAAGTCCAGGTCACTTCTGACCCGGATGCCTTAGGAGTGTATCGAGATTTAGGTGCAAAATTCCTATTATAATTCAGTTTAGGCTTCTTTTTTTTTAGTCCACTTTTCACGAACGTTTTTATAAAGTCAATCTCTCCAAATTTGACGAGGGTTTTATTAGGAGTCATTGAGAAGGTCCTCTCGAGGTGGCAGCAGAAAGTACTACTTTTCAAGACCAATTTTTTCCTCCCAAGATGATGGTATTGACTTTTTTGCATTGATGCTTTGTCCTTCGTTGGATCGTCAAAATCTATACCATCAGACATTCTCTCCCCCCTTACGTCTGGATTGGTTTATCCAAGGCCTATACTGGGAAAATAATAAAGGGACACGTTGCCTAGGAATGGGTGATTTGAGCTATAAAAAGCGTTTGTTATGAAAGGAATATGGATGGAAAGGTGTTTAAAAGCAGAAAATAATGGTCCACACAAACAAGCCACGCAAATTGTGTGGGTTTCCTTTTACTTCGTTAACTAACACGGTCCGCCATTTTGTGGAGTAAAAACGTTGGTTCTTCAAAATTGCGGACCATGTACAGTTCATCAAGTAAAGGGAAAATTACATATTTTCGAGGCATATTTGTATGGATCAATATATTCTACTTTTAAAACATCTTTCCTTCAATAATCATTTCATAGTGAACGCTTTTTAACGCTTTTTATAGCCCAAACCGCCCAATCTAAGGCAACGTGTCCCCATGTAGAAAAGTTGACTACAAACAACCAAAACATTATAATTTTTGATCTTGTTTTGATGAGCGATATAATAAGTTAGTTATACGCGTGCTAGATCCCAACAACAACAACAACAACAACAACAACAACAACAACAACAACAACAACAACAACAACAACAACAACAACAACAACAACAACAACAACAACAACAACAACAACAACAACAACAACAACAACAACAACAACAACAACAACAACAACAACAACAACAACAACAACAACAACAACAACAACAACAACAACAACAACAACAACAACAACAACAACAACAACAACAACAACAACAACAACAACAACAACAACAACAACAACCACCACCACCACCACCATAGAGAAGTTGTTATGTGGTCTTTATATTCAAACAGACAGCTCACCAGCTCTCAACTTTGGAGACCATACTCGTGCTTGTAACAAAGAAAACCTTCACAATATTCAACTCGCCTACGTATTCTAATAGCCAGAAGTTTCCAAGAATATTGAGAAATAGTATAGGTGTATTATTATTATCAGCAGCATGACGCACATGCGCCATTTGTTTCTGTCATCATTTTGTCGTGTATACTTCAAATGACTGCAAAACACCGACACAAAGAAAAGGTCATAGTATTACAATAGTTGTATAAGCAATGAAGCGTGTATAAATTATGGCTATGGGTTAGAAACAAAGGCAAACCTCCAGTCTGCTGCATAATGAATGCTGTATATATATATAATACACTGTATGTAGGTTTAATTAATTAATGCGCTCCATTACGCAAGACACTCGTACTATAGCCTTCTTTCCTCCCCTCCCCCTTTAGCTTCAGACGGGTGTAGTCAACCTTCAGGATAGCTCACCCGTGATCAATTTGGTCAATTAAGAGCACATCAGACACGAGGCCTTCGATGTATTATTTCATATCTGGCATAAATTATAGCACTACTGGAGTTGTATTAAGCTGTCCTATAATAACGAGAATTTGCGAGTGTGTGACACGTTCACAAATTAGTCAAATTGTGATATTTAGGTTGAAGGTTTCTTTGATAGAACGTGACAAGCACAACAAGTAGGATGTTTTTGTGTAAACAAAAGGATGCTAGCTCGTAACGACGACTAGAGAACACCAGTAAGAGAGAGAGAGGGGATCCAAGGTCAAGTTTAGTTTTGCAATCTACTCACTTTCCAATAGAAAGAGTCTTTATGGAAATTAGGGGGGGTGACTTCAAAGTCTGTAGCCTCACGTTAAAACTGTGTAAAATGCCGCTGTATTTTAAACCCTTCAAGTGCAATTTTTGTCAAGATCCCAAAACATTCGATGACGTCACATTTCAAAGAGGTTACGGGCTGTACATTTTTGGACGGACATGTAGTTAGTTCATTCCTGAGTTTAGATGCTAAGCAATCAAAACAGCATTAGATTCGACCTTTTGACCGCATTGACTGGCACAAAAAGCCTCTTTGTATTGTACAGACCCATTTGGTTTTTTTTATGTTCGATGACGTCATGTTTTAAACTTCGCTATTAGGAGTAACAGATAAAATGAAATGTTTTGCACCGTTTTTAACGCGAGGTTAGAACCTTGTAAATTTTCCCCTACTTTCATGAGGACTTTGTGTATTGCAAAATAAAAGCAGCACAAAACTCAATCTGACATTAAAAACCCCAACAGTTGTTTTCCCTTCTAAGCCACTTTGTCCTGAAAGAGGTCAACAGGAGACTTTTGATACGACAGAGGGCGTCCCACTCCCGGTCCTTTCCATTGTTCTCAGCGACGGAAACAATGCGTCCACATCACTATATTATCAACTTTCCCTAGCAGCCAACAATAAAATGCTTAATAATTAAAAAAATACTTTTAAAATCAAATCAAATCAAATATTACTATTTTCGGACAGTAAACTTCAGGTTTTTTTTCATATTATTTGGCAGGTCAGCCGTTTGGAATTGTCGCTAATTATTCCACACTCCCGTTTAATGTACTTTTTTCCAAAACGGATTTGCAGCCAGTTTTCATGAAGCATCCCTCCACCTCCCAAGCCAAATGGGAACAAATTAAATTTAAAGCCAGAATGGATAAAGTCTCATCAAAAGTTGGAGCACAGAACCCACGGGTTGTCATAACTTGTCATAATTACACACCCTTATAAAAGCATGACCCCCCAGAAGGTTTTTTTAATTTGAAAAGTGGTGGGGTTCAAAATTAGTTTGGCGCATCAAGTTTTACACATTTAGTGGGTGTTACTCAGAGGAAAATGTCCAGATTTCAAGAGGGTTGGCACCCGGGTGTGGCGGACATTGATTGTGAGTGCTGCATAAACCTACAATACAAGAGTGTCCATGCTTTTAAGAAAAGACAACAATGTGATCAGCTTTTTATTTAGTTTCTTGCTGTTACTCAAAATCATATGAAATAGCTGTTGCCTTCAGTCTTTACTATTTCAAAATATTTGTTTCAGCGTGAATGTATCTCAGTCCACGTCGGCCAGGCCGGAGTCCAGATGGGCAATGCCTGCTGGGAGCTGTACTGCCTGGAGCACGGCATCCAGCCTGATGGTCAGATGCCCAGTGACAAGACCCTCGGAGGTGGTGACGACTCCTTCAACACCTTCTTCTCGGAGACTGGCTCGGGCAAACACGTCCCTCGCGCCGTTTTCATCGATCTTGAGCCCACGGTTGTTGGTAAGTAGGTTGTGGCTGTTTTTTGTTTTCCTTAAGAACATACAACAAAACATATAACAAAATAATTGACAGTTCTTCACGACACTGACACTGTAAGCTATAGACCATAATATCACCTGGGACGTACAAAGAGCCACAGAGCATGGACTTCCTGCAGGCACAATTTGCACACTGGAAGAGTTCATTAAATCTTAACTTTTATCGAGATTGCAATGTACGATGTTTGTCCCCTTGTGAAAAAAGGGGCACATCTCAAAACGTGTGTCTTTTGCTGTTATATTCATAACTCTTGTGCACTGCAAAAACTGGGGGTGTTAAAACCGACACCATAAGCATTGTCTGTCACATAAAGATACCGAAAAAAGGAATCAAAATATAAATAATATGGTGTTAAAATAACACAAATTTCGGCCAACACAGTTACGCTAGTGTTATTTTGACACCCTATGATGTTAATAATGATTGCTTCTTTGGGTATCATACAAACAAGATAAAATAATTACTTCTTTTTTTTTGCAAATTGTTTATTTTTACAGATGAGGTCCGAACTGGTACCTACCGCCAGCTCTTCCACCCTGAGCAGCTGATCACCGGCAAGGAGGATGCCGCCAACAACTACGCCAGGGGTCACTACACCGTCGGAAAGGAGCGCATTGACCTTGTAATGGATCGCGTTAGGAAACTTGTAAGTATGTTTTGAAAGTGGGTGAAATATAAAACACTTTGATGAAACTAGTGGTAGTTGCAGCCTCGCTATCATGAGCAGCGCGCCGGTTCGATACCTCTCTTCACTAACGAGCAAGGCATGCTGGGAAAAACGGCGCGACGAGATCGATCACCAATGGGAACGAGGTTGGAATGTACTGACAAATGACGCTGATTGGCTCCTGGGAATGAATGATTTGCGTGCACGCAAAGCTTTCGAGGCTTGTATGGTGCTTGTATGAGGTTGTATGGCACATGTCAGACGCGATTCCAACAAAATGAGTAATGTTTGTACAGAGTCAACCTAAACTGCATACAGTATTGTTGCACGCTGTGACGGGATCCATTGTGTTTTGTCCATCCAAAGCCAAGCCAGAGCTTCAGCCAGAGCCTCAGCCAGAGCACAAGTCAGAGCCTAAGCCAGAGCCTTAGCCAGAGCATAAACCAGAGCCTAAACCAGAACCTCAGTCAGAGCCTTAGCGAGAGCCTAAGCCAAAACGGTGGTTTCAATCAGGGCCCTTGTTATGTTGGCTTTGAGAAAAGATTAAGGTTATAATTATAGTGTACAACACTGTATGATAATCAGGTAAACTTTATATTTGTTTGGTCTTCATCATATAGGCTGATTGCTGCACAGGTCTGCAGGGTTTCCTAATCTTTCACAGCTTCGGCGGTGGAACAGGCTCTGGCTTCTCATCGTTGTTGCTGGAACGTCTGGCCGTGGACTACGGCAAGAAGTCCAAGCTAGAGTTTGCCATCTACCCAGCCCCACAGATCTCCACAGCTGTAGTAGAGCCTTACAACTCCATCCTCACCACTCACACCACCCTTGAGCATTCCGACTGTGCCTTCATGGTTGACAACGAGGCCATTTACGATATCTGCCGTCGTAACCTCGACATCGCGAGACCAACCTACACCAACCTTAACCGACTCATTGGTCAGATTGTATCATCCATTACTGCTTCACTTCGCTTTGATGGTGCCCTCAACGTCGACTTGACGGAGTTCCAGACCAACTTGGTGCCCTACCCACGTATTCATTTCCCTCTTGCTACCTACGCCCCAGTCATCTCTGCTGAGAAGGCCTACCATGAACAGCAAAGCGTTGCAAGTCTCACCAGTGCCTGCTTTGAGCCGGCAAACCAGATGGTGAAGTGCGACCCCCGTCACGGCAAGTACATGGCTTGTTGCCTCCTGTACCGTGGTGATGTCGTCCCCAAGGATGTCAATTCTGCCATCGCAGCCATCAAGACCAAGCGTACCATCCAGTTCGTCGACTGGTGTCCAACTGGCTTCAAGGTGGGCATCAACTACCAACCTCCTACCGTGGTGCCCGGTGGTGATCTTGCCAAGGTGCAGTCTGCCGTCTGCATGCTGAGCAACACCACAGCAATCGCCGAGGCCTGGGCTCGTCTGGATCACAAGTTCGATCTGATGTACGCCAAGCGTGCCTTTGTCCACTGGTACGTAGGAGAGGGTATGGAGGAGGGTGAGTTCTCTGAGGCTCGTGAGGATCTGGCTGCCTTGGAGAAGGACTACGAGGAGGTCGGGGTCGACTCAACCGAAGAAGAAGGAGAAGGAGATGAGGAATATTAAACTCTCAACAGCCAAATCTAACCGACAAAACAGCCTGAAGAAAAAAGAACAAATCGACTGTCCGGAGAGAGTTCTATGCAATAACTATTTAAACATTATAACTGCAAGTTATTTGCACAGGATGTAGTCTGGCTGATGATATGCTCGTCTTTTACTTGTCTGTTATAAAAATAAACTAAACTAAATTCTTTATGTTAATGTGATGGTTACTTTCAAACAGTCCTTTTTGTTTCTTTGTATCTTTTTTTCGTTTTTGTTGTTGTTGTTGTTTTTTGGTTTTTTTTCCGTTTGTTTTTGCCTCTTATTTGTTCCCTAAACCAGGGAGTCAGATTATCTGCAACACATCCTTTTTGGAATAATAAAAAGAGCATTTTAAATGGAGACAGGTCGGATGTTGCGTAACACCCAGTATAAGAATTTTATGCAAGAAAAATAAAACCAATGAGGCTGAACATTTTGCTTCAATTTCTTTGTATTTATTTCATCCGATCTATATTTTATGTAGAACTCGGGGCTTTTCATAATGGGATATACTTATACTATCAACTACAAGGAAAACTGACTGGGTAATTTTTTTTATATTAATTTTGGTTTGAACAAAGACAAATTTCTTTATTCGGGGGTGCCAGTTAGACGCCATTCAACCGGCAGCTGCCGTGTAGCCAGGGATCACACCCAAGTTTACGATACACTTCCCAGGTTGTATCGTTGAATGGCTTCTGACTGGCATCCCCGAACAAAGATATTGACTGATAGGGAGACCGCCAACATGGGGCTGGATAGCTCAGTTGGTAGAGCGCCGGTACGTTAATCCGGAGGTCGTTTGTTCAAGTCCCGCTCCAATCAATTGTTCTTTGTTCAAATCCAAGTATTGTATACTATTGTACGTTTTTCCGGCGCATCATGTTTTGGTCTTTTCTGATATTAAGTAGTAATGGCTTCGTAAAGAGGCAGTTGTTTATTCTCAACGTTTCGACTGGCCTGTTAGCGGTCGTCATCAGCAAACTGTTCAACAAGCCAATAATGGTTTCGGTTGAATTAGCCTTTGGTTAATCACTGGCCAATGACCAATTATTGGTTTCGACCGGGA
The DNA here is from genome assembly GCA_023634235.1 of Pisaster brevispinus. NCBI lineage: Eukaryota > Metazoa > Echinodermata > Asteroidea > Forcipulatida > Asteriidae > Pisaster > Pisaster brevispinus. Next base: position 650,691 of record JAMKCF010000043.1, on the reverse strand, counting down.
AAACGCACGCCATGGGTTTTGAGCGAGCAGCGCGTGCGGGCAAAAATGGCACGGCGAGATAGGTCACCGCTGGGACTGAGGTTGTGGTACTTGCCATGATTTCTTAAAAGGAAACCAGACTGTGTTCTCACCCAGGCTGGGTTTAGTTACATTTTTAGCTGTTCCGACCTACAGTCGGAACAGGTATTGTTTTCGTCAAGATTTTTATTATTAGCTGTTCCGACCTACAGTCGGAACAGGTATTGTTTTCGTCAAGATTTTTATTATTTTTATTAGCTGTTCCGACCTACAGTCGGAACAGGTATTGTTTTCGTCAAGATTTTTATTATTAGCTGTTCCGACGTAGGAGTCGGAACAGCTATTGTTTTCGTTAGGATTTTTATTTGTTTTTCTTATTATTATTATTCTTTATTTCCACCAAAATGCCATAGGTTTTGTACATGCATTTTGTTACCTCCTAAAGTCATCCTAGGCTTAGTATAAAATAGTCAGATCATATATCATATTAAAGTTTAGGTCATGAAGTTATAGTAAGATGTACTTAACTTAACTTAATTAATTAATTTACTCAGTTATAATGACATGAATATTTAATTAGCCAATCTTTAGACCACCATATCTCAAAAAGTATACGTCCGATCGTTAAATTTTTTCAGTTTTAGACTTCTGGGATACAGTACATGTGCTGTCCGGCCTAAAATGTGGAACGACGTCACAATGACGTCATTTATTGCGCATTTTCGCCCGTGTACAAAACACATAGAGATATAGGGAAATCAAATCCGACTTCTAGAAACATCATTTTTCAATTAAGCTAAAATTTAACGTCCTAGATTATACAAACGTCTCTTAAAACAATTGTTTTTTATTGACTTTCAGTTTAAAAGCATTAAAACTTATCAAAACATTGTCAGTAAAAAAAACCCCAAATTCTCAGGCAAATTTGACCTCACGGGTACTTTGCCTATAATCTGTGAGTTTATAAATAAAAAGCGAGTCAAGCTCCAAGAATATTTAACATTTGAGGGCGCCATACGAGTTTAACGGTGCTCTTGCTTGTTTTTTTAAACTTGTTCAAGTCCTACCCGTTTGTGACCCAGGTTTTTGCGTTGTTTGTATGTAGAGTGTATTATAAAGAGTCATTCCTGTGCCGACTAACACAAGTCTACGTTCATTCACAAGAGTCGAGAAGAATTTGTCTTGCTCTCAGCGCAGAGCGTCGTGTCCGCTCAGATCTTATCGTTATTGAGGTATCAGCAGCGTGAACGTAGAAAAATAGAACGCCTTGGGTTGGGACGATGTTGCCCGCGTGGCAGACTTGTCCGCGCTTGCATGGGTTCCGTTCACCGGAAAACGATCTTTTAGGTTTCTTATGCAAACGCATTACTTGAAGCTGAATCGTGAAGGAAACAAGGCTACCCATTCGCCTGAAACCACGTTTTTAAGGTTCTTGTGCGAATCACTATGTAGCAAACAACAAACCTGTTGGGGGTTGCAATGAGGCTCGAATTGTAGCTGATTGGGGAAAGGTGTAGAAAAGAAAAAAACACATTTTTCATGGGTGTGCACGAAGAGCCTGGCAAAATTTAACAATAAAGTCATAACCGATATTTACTATTTTAGCCCAACAAATACATTCAGTATTAAAAAGACACAACAAATGTTAGTACAATAGCATAGTCCAAAATTTAAATCGTCTACCCAAAATTATTATGTGCTACTAAAGCCCTGTTGTAGCATGCACTGAGATGTTATCAGCGGAAAGCAGACATAGTAAAACTAACAGATTAATAAATCGCTTTAAATTAATAATTCGTTTCGAATTCATAATTTGTTTCGAATTCATAATTCTTTGATAAGAGTGGTAGTTCGTGTTACGTACTAACTTATTACTTTATACCGCATTTAATATTTTATCACAAAAAAAATACAAACACGATACTAAAAAGGTGTTTTTTTTGTACAATTATGATTTTAATATAACAGCATAGACCAATCTTTACTTACCGTACTAACTTGTGAGACCAGGTGGTGTGATCGCTTTACTTAGTAAATTGTGAGACCTGTGGTGTGATTGCTTTACGTACTAAATTGTGGGACCTATTCCATGATATACAGTCTTGTGTGGTTTGCGTACTAACTTGTGTGACCTGGACCCAATTTCATGACTCTGCTTACCGTTAGCAAAGAATCGACGCTTACGGAAACGGAAGCAGAGAATTCCGTGCTTACGTTAAGCGTATTTCAGGAGTTAGCAGAGAATTTCGGCTTTTTCTCGTGTGTACTTCACGTAACTAGGCATTCTTCGCTTACATAGCTAGCGCAGAAATTTGACGCTTGCAAAATAAGCGGAGAATGATGACCGTAAGCATGGATTTCGGCAGTAACCAGAGCCATGTAATTGGGCTCATTCGTTTAAATGAGGGGTAGTTCACTTTATCCACTAAGTTGTGAGACCCAGGCCCAAATACATGGCTCTGCTTACCAAAAGCAAAGAATCAACGCTTACAGCAGCAGAGACTTCCGTGCTTACGTTAGGCGTATTTCAGGGGTTAGCAGAGAATTTTGGCTTGTGGGCGTTTTTTGTACTTCATGTAACTAGGCAATTATTATAGTCAATATTTCGCGGCACTTTTTGATTGAATTGTTTTACGCTTATCCGAACCGTAAAAACGTAAGCGTTTAACTGGTTGAACGGTTGGTTAACCATGTAACCGTCACAGGCTTAGTATGCATACTAACTTGTGAGACATGTTCCTCGATAACAAAATTTCGAGTAAAAAAAACGTTAACACAAGTACGTTTGTGATCAAAAACATTGCCTCTTCAGTGCAACATTTGCTCTGCACAATCACCCTGCAAAATAAATGAGCATGTGCAATCGAATTGTTGTGTAACGCCCTCTAGCGTTCAATGTTTCTTGCATTTATTACCTCCAGCACAGTTTTCATATAGCAAAGACTACGAGCCCGATTGGAAACGATAATTATGTGCATTTCAAGTTCGTTTCAGTTATAGACTCATTGAGCATTGAAGATTGAACTTGGGTTACCGTGACCCCATGTTAACCTTTACTTCTGGGTCAACCAGAAGTGGGACCATTATCTAAAGAACAACACAAACCATGTTCCATTTCTTTTCAGTTATTAGATCCTTTGAACATTGAAGATTGAACTTGGGTTACAGTGACCCCATGTTAACCTTTACTTCCGGGTCAACCAGAAGTGGGACCATATCTCAAGAACTACACAACCAATGTTCCATTTCTTTTCAGTTATTAGATCCTTTGAACATTGAAGATTGAACTTGGGTTACCGTGACCCAATGTTGACCTTTACTTCTGGGTCAACCGGTAGTGGGACCATATCTCAAGAACTACACAACCGATTTACTTTTTTTTCAGTTTTAGACCCCTTGTGCATTGAAGATTGAACTTGAGTTTAATCAAAGCACAACTTAACGGAACAGCTTTGTGTTTGTTCACAAACACCTAATGTCTAGTTTTTATTATTATTATTATTCTTTGTTTCTGCCTAAACCCCATAGCATTTGTACACGTTTTAATTTTAAGCCTAATATCCTAATATGTAAATATTAAAGAGTTAAATCCTATATCAAATTGAAGCTTAGAACATTAACTTAAATCTTAAAGTAATAAATGTTAAAATTCTTAACTAATTAGCCACTTTACAGCGAGGTGAATATTTAATTAGCAAACCTTGTGACCACCATATCTCAAAAAGTATACCCCCGATCGTCAAACTTGTTTCAGTTTTAGACTTCTGAGATACTGTAGATTCCGGCCTAAAATTTTCAGTCACGTCATCATGACATCATACGTTTGCGCGTTTTGTTTGCTGTGTACAAAACATATGGCGCTAAAATTGAAAACGTTTTACTAGTCAAAAACACAATAACTTCAAAATAAGTTATCTGTTTGTTTCCTAAATTTCATATTCTTTGTTGAAAAATTAACTGATTTTAATAAGAGATGTTTCAGTCCATTAAAAGCAATCAAGGTACATCTATAATTAACGAATAGATGAAAATCTTGGCGTAGTGGTTAAACGTAGTACTTCACAAACTGGATGCAGTCACTTTCAATTTTTTTTAACCTTCTCTATGGTTCATGCACTACGGTGTGGACCTAAATGAGTTGAGGACTTACTTGAGAAGAGTCTACGACATTGTCGCTAAGTGCGCAGCTTTTTATTTGATTTCTAACCGAGTATTGGACCCATTACTTTGTACATACTCCATTGGATTTGTACATAACCAATACATTTAGATTCCTACGTAGGTTTAGGGTTTTCGTGAGAATGCAGAACTATTCTGTTTCCGCCTAAAATCCCTTAGCGTTTGTACACGTTTTTTCTTTATGCCTAATACTCTAAAGCGTACACAGATGAAAGAGTTATCATAAATCGAATTGAAGCTTAGGACATAAGCCTAACTCTAAATGTACATTTTTTATAAAATTCTTAATTGATTAACCACCTGATCTTCATTTGAATATTTAATTAGTTAATCTTTGCAGCACCATATCTCAAGAAGTACACAGCCGATTTTCAAACTTTTTTCAGTTATAGACTCCTTGGGCATTGGAGATTAACCTTGGGTAACCGTGACCCCATGGTGACCTTTACTTTGGGGTCAACTGGAAGTGGGACCATATCCTTAGAACTACACAACCGATTTTCAAACTTTTTTCAGTTATAGACTCCTTGGGCATTGGAGAATAACCTTAGAAAATCGTGACCCCATGTTGACCTTTACTTCGGGTTCAACCGGAAGTGGGACCTTATCTCAAGAACTACACAACCGATTTTCAAATTTTTTTCATTTCTAGACTCCTTGGGCATTGGAGATTTTCCTTTGGTAACAGTGACCCCATGCTGACCTTTTTTCCGGGTCAAACGGAAGTGGGACCATATCTCAAGAACTACACAGCCAATTTTCAAATTTTTTCAGTTTTAGACCCCTTGTGCATTGAAGATTGAACTTGGGTTGAATCAAAGCACAACAAAACGGAACAGCTTTGTGTTTGTTCACAAACACCTCAATGTCTAGTTTTTATTATTGTTGTTATATATTTCTGACAATAAAACCAAGGATGCACTATAAGTGCACTGTAGCTAGCAAGCCTGAGGAAACCTGTAAACAAGTGTGATTATTATGTGAACCAGTAACACCAGGGTTAACCCCTACCCTTCCGTGATCAGTGTTCTGGATGGGTTCTTTGACGTGCACTGCCAATCCTAGTACTCGGAACCTACGGAACATTGTCCAATCCGGAGGGGAAAAAACATTTATGGTAAAAGGATCTTCCTCACGGACACAAGTGCCACGACCGGGACTTGAACCCACACTCTCCTTTGGTCAAAAACACCAGAGCTTGAGTCTGGTGATCTAAACCGCCCAACCACGACACGCCATTGCTGTAAATGCAACGATACAAGTTGGTAGAAGTCTGACTTAGAACATAAATTTTGACTTTGATCCCAGCAATGCACTGCAATGACATGACGTCAATAGGTCTAATGCCATGCACTATGCTCTGTTATAGATCTAAAAAAAAACATTGATTGTAGTCCAGCCATACATAAATGTAGAGCTGACCTCCCAAACTTTCTTTTTTTATTACAACTTACTGTACTCGAAGTCGTGCAACTACAGTGAAGCTAAACACAACAGAACTCGCCAGTGTCGACCTCAAATACAAAGTTTTGCGCTTTTGTCGAATGTAATTAGTTAATCGTTTTCGAACTATTTGAGTTCGACACGGCAAAAGTGCAACATTTAAGCACATGCCCCAGGGTTTTGGCTCTGGCTTAAGGCAACGTCCACCTGTTTAAAGTCCCGTGCCAAAAGTGTACGACTTCAAAACGACCGACTTAGCCTTAGCCAGAGCTTAAGCCACAGCCTAAGCCACAGCCTAAGCCACAGCCTAAGCCACAGCCGTGGTTTTGAAAAGGACCCTTGTTAAATTCGAGGAAAGATTTTAGGAATAGGTTTACAACACTGTGTGCTAATTTGGTGTACTTTATATTTGTTTGGTCTTCATATAGGCTGATTGCTGCACAGGTCTTCAGGGTTTCCTAATCTTTCACAGCTTCGGCGGTGGAACAGGCTCTGGCTTCTCATCGTTGTTAATGGAGCGTCTGGCCGTGGACTACGGCAAGAAGTCCAAGCTAGAGTTTGCCATCTATCCGGCTCCTCAGATCTCCACAGCTGTAGTAGAGCCTTACAACTCCATCCTCACCACTCACACCACCCTTGAGCATTCCGACTGTGCCTTCATGGTAGACAACGAGGCCATCTACGATATCTGCCGTCGTAATCTCGACATCGCGAGACCAACCTACACCAACCTTAACCGTCTCATAGGTCAGATTGTGTCATCCATCACTGCTTCACTTCGCTTTGATGGTGCCCTTAACGTCGACTTGACAGAGTTCCAGACTAACTTGGTGCCATACCCTCGCATCCATTTCCCTCTAGCTAACTATGCTCCAATCATCTCTGCTGAGAAGGCCTACCATGAGCAGTTGACCGTTGCTGAAGTTACCAATGCCTGCTTCGAGCCTGTAAATCAAATGGTGAAGTGCGACCCCCGCCACGGCAAGTACATGGCCTGCTGCCTCCTGTACCGCGGTGACGTCGTCCCTAAGGATGTCAATTCTGCCATCGCAGCCATCAAGACCAAGCGTACCACCCAGTTCGTCGACTGGTGTCCAACTGGCTTCAAGGTAGGCATCAACTACCAGCCACCTACCGTGGTGCCCGGTGGTGATCTAGCCAAGGTGCAGCGTGCCGTCTGCATGCTGAGCAACACCACCGCCATTGCCGAAGCCTGGGCTCGTCTGGATCACAAGTTTGATCTGATGTACGCCAAGCGTGCCTTTGTCCACTGGTACGTAGGAGAGGGTATGGAGGAGGGTGAGTTCTCTGAGGCTCGTGAGGATCTGGCTGCCCTGGAGAAGGACTACGAAGAGGTCGGGGTCGACTCAACCGAAGAAGAAGGAGAAGGAGATGAGGAATATTAAACTCAACATCCAAATCTAACCGACCAAACAGCCTGAAGAAAAACGAACAAATCGACAGTACGGGAAGAGTTTTATGCAATAACAATTTCTACAAAAATATAGCCGCTATAATATTTTTACAGAGTATAGTCTGGCTGATGCTATATTGTCTTTTACTTGTTTACAGTTTTACTAAATGTAACTTTCAAACAGTAGTTTGTTTGTTTGTTCGATTGGTAGTTTTTTCCCCTTATATTTTTCCCTAAACCGAGAAATCAGATTTTCTGGGTTTTTTTTTTGGTGTGGAGAAGAAAAACAAAAATGTGATAGTTGACTTCGCCCGCTTCCTCGGTTGCCAAAAATATTTACTTGTGAAAAAGTAAACACATTTTACACACAGTCTCAAAGAAGTGATGTTTTATAAAAGTTTTTTTCCCTTTAGTTTCTGAACAACATTTCATAATTGGTCGCTCCACATTCACGTTGAAAATTTTATTACAATCCTCTATAGTCACCAACAAACATTTCATAAAAGGGATGGTACATCATTGGTTTTTGGAAGAGTACATTCAATCCAATCCTCTAGTTTTCAAGAAACATATCATAAATGAATGGCACATCATTGGTTTTTGGAAGAGTACATTCATCCCAACCGTCTTGTTGTCAAGAAACATACCACAACGGGTTGGCACATAATTGGTTTTTGGAAGAGATTTACTCATTCCAATCCTTTATAAAGTACAACATTGTTTTGTTGAAGATTAGGCTCACACTATATTGTTCCTTTCCATAAAAAAACCCTGAATTTGTAAATTTTACAACATTCCTAATATTATATAAGACTTAAGGCTATGCATTGTGAAAAAATACTAAGTAAGTAGTGTCACCGCAAACCTTACTTACTTAGTATTCCTAATATTGATAAACACTTTACCCGGAGATCACAATGATGATTCTTTTGCAAAACCTTTTTGGCAAGTCACTCTTTTACAAAAAGAGCATTTTAAATCGACATAGCTCGGTTGGTACGCAGCACTCAGTATACAATTTTGTCAATTTAATGTGTTCATGAAGTCCTAAACTAGGCTCACTTTGGCTGAGTATGTTAATTCAATTTATTTGTATTTTATTTCAATTTCTGTGTATTTAAGTGCAAATCTTTATGTAGAACTTGAGACTTTTTATGTTGGAAACACATATATTATTGTAAGGTTTTTTTCCTGGCACTGAATGGCACTGAACAGAGGCAGCTCTTTATTCTCAACGTTTCGACTTGTGTGCTCGTGATCGTAGAAATACATGCATGGTGTACACGGAAGAATTGACTACTGTTTCATGTATTTCTGTATCTACTGTTAGGATTTTATCGAATGCGATTGCGTGCAATTGTTTGTAGATTTTTATTGATATCAATGTTCAAAATGGTAACTGTGTCTATTTAAAGCATTACTATTACCAGAATGGTGGAAGCTGACTCTTGCTAAAATAGTCATGCAATTAAATGTGCTGAACAGTATTAAAGAAACCAACCTCTAAATAATGCTTTTTAAAAGTTATTTTAACTAATTCTTAAGGCTAGTTTGTGGCGTTTTCTGGCCGAGCAGTCGAGCGCACTGGACTCAAGCTCTGGTGTTTCTGATCAGCATAGTGTGGGTTCGAGTCCCGGTCGAGACATTTGTGTCTATGAGCAAGATACTTTACCATTATTGCTTTTTCCTACGGACATTAAGCCTTAGGTCCCGTGTACAAGGATTGGTCGTGCACGCAAAAGAACCAAGATCACTTACCATGGAAGAGAAGGGGTTAACCCCGGTGCTTCTGGTTCACACAGCAAGCAACCATGTTTACAGGTTTCTTGGGGCTTGCAAGTTTCAATGATCAAGTTAACGTACGAGGAATCCTTGCTTTCATTACCTGAACAATAGATTCCTTTTTTTTTTTTTTTTGGTGGACTACACCAGATTCTTGCATCTAGCCTCTTTATTATTGTTTACACCCAAATATCGTTTGTTAACACATCAAAGATTTGAAGGTCGTGATGTGTAGAGAGTGTCGTAAAATGGTCCCAATAGTAAGTGTGCATTTGTGGGGTTGTTGACTTTCAACATGGAACATTTCTGCTATACTAGACTCTGAAAATTGCCCTACTTTGCTCACAAGGGTATGATTCTTTTTTGTTTTTATCTAAGATGGAGTATGGCCCAGTAGATTTTTGCAGTCAACCACTTTTCTTTACATAAACATAATATTTTACTACTAAATAAAGACGGCATTATTACCAAATCACCAACATAAATCCGATGGTACCTGCAATAAACCACAATTCTTGTATGTCTCATGCTAATAATTTGGCACATTAATATTTCATATAATTATTCATTATATTCATATTATCTGTTCATGGTGTGTCGAATGACATGACAATTACCCACGCACATGAAGTCAATGCCATTCTTTTTATTTATAACTATATTCACAGAACTGGTAAGGATTTAAAAAATCGTTTTATTTTAGTCTTATTAAGCTAACTGATTATAAAGTTCATACAAGAACCAAATTTTTCCGTGAAATAATTCCCTTTGAAATGAAGTTAGATTTGAGACAACTGTATCTAAAAAAAACTTACAAAGCGCAACAGCTGATTTAGGACGTTACAACAAAAAAATATTAAGAACGTGATGAAAATAGTGTGCCTCAATTTCACAATTTCACTATCTCCCGACTCACAGAACAGATTAAGCTTAAATTTTCAAAGGCTTATTACAACATGTACGTGGTTGATCAACCAAAACATAAACACTGTCTGCAAGTCATTCTATCGATCATGTAAAATACCTTTAAATAAGTTGGCGTAAAATAAACGTTTGAGTTTTGAGGCTCAAAGTGAGATTATCATTATTATTATTTTTTTTATTCCTGTGCGGGTACAACCGCGAGAAATCTCTGTTTGGAAGGAGTTTCGGCCCTGCAGGGGAGCCGTTCGGTTTGTTCGTGACATTTTGACTAGCTAATTGCTCTAAGCGCAAGAATGTTAGAGCTTGCCAGAGCTAAATGACCAACAGAGTTAGCTAGACAACATAATCGAGAACAAACCAAGTGCCTATACTCAGAGCCAACACTTTCTTCCAAAGAAACATTTTAAGACATGGTTGTACCAGCAAGAATGAAGAGAAATGCGAGGAAAGACAATAAAATGGACCACTTTGCAACTGTTAAAAAACAAAAATTGTAAAAGACGTTTCCCGACTTTCACTTGTTCCGTCAAAACAGCCTTGAATTTAACATTTTGACTGACGAAATATTCCTCCTTGGTATGTAAAGACCCGTTAGTTTTTGAATTCCAGTGACATCAAGTTTCAAATTTCGCTCTGAAAAAGTCAGTAATGAACAAAAAATATTCTGTTCAAACATGTACAGACCCACTTTTCTCCGAATGGTGTCAACGGATGTTTTGGATGTTGACAAATTTTGCTCTTAAGGGTATCCAATACAATGGCAATTTACATCTTTTTTAACGTGAGATTAGAGACTTGTAGTTTTTCCCCACTCCTAATGGTATATGATATAGTTATGTATCTAGTGGAAAATGACTACATCACAACATTTAATTTGTCATTTCCCTTCCTCTTTTAGTACCTCAAACCACCCAAACGTGTGGGTGTACATGTACATGCAGGCTTTGAAGAAAATAATTTCAGTTGATTAATAGTTAATTAAGTTGTTTGGTTTTATTAATACGCCGAGGTGTGTAAAGCACTCTTTACTCATCGGTAACTTCCCGAGTCCTGTGAAAAACAAAAATCGTCAGTCATATAATTCTCTGGTAGGATTTGAACCCACGACTTTTTCCCTACTAGAGCAGATGTCTTACCACTAGACCACTGAGATAGCTGAGTAACTAACGGCAGTTCCAATTCCATATTTTAGCAGCGGGTAGGCCTACCGGGTATTTTGATAATCTTGTTTTTTCTCTCTCTTTAAATCACCCTAAAATCACCCTCATCACAAATTGACAAAGAAAAATCACCTTCCCGTACATTTATTGGAAATTAAAACTTAAAATACATGTAACATTATTAATCAACTCAAATTACTTTCAATATAAGCCTGCATGTTCAAGTTCAGGGTTCATAATTGATGCAGGCACTAAAGCTTGTCTGAATAATATTGTCTTCATTCGTGACGTTAGTTTGTTAATAGCCTTTAATCCCCGAGAAGGGTCAGGCCGTGTCTGTTTTGGCGGCTACGGCTTTGGCTACGGCTTTGGCTACGGCTTCGGCTACGGCTGCATCACAGCAATATATACACATCATATCAATCGTGTAACCGTCCTTAACAACACCCTTGGCAACAGATGTAGACCAATATGGAGCCGCCAATTTTGGATACGGCAACGGCCTCGGACTTTATCGGGGTCACCATGGCACAACTTCATGGCTCTGCTTACCGTAAGCAGAGAATCAGCGCTTACGGAAGCAGGGAATTCCGCGCTTACGTCAAGCGTATTTCACGGGTTAGCAGAGAATTATTGCTTGTGCACGTGCGTACTCCATGTTCTCCATCCTTCGCTTACACAGTTAGCAATGTGAGCGGAGAATGGTGACCGTAAACGCAGAGTTCGGCGGTAAGCAGAGCCATGAAATGGGGCGCACAACTGTTGTTTTTACTTCTCCATTAAACATCGTTTTCAATAATATTGCGCCCTCTACGTATTTCGGCGCGCCTGTTAAAACACAAAATCAAGCAGATTATTATCACATATAACAACAATTTAAATCTGGAAACACCAGCTGAAAAGTTCAATTGGAACGATGTTGTTACCTGGGAACAATGGCAGCGTCTCTGACTGTACTGGCTTGCCTGAGGAGAGTTCCTTAAAGACAGTTTTAATGTTCTTGAACTGTATGGTAATGTATACGATCGGCTGAAGTGGATATAGCCCTACTCAAATAGAGTGTTATTTTCAATGTCGGATCGTAGCCAAAACGCAGTACTGTCCGATGTAAGTTGATCAAGGGCTCGAGGCACTTCAGTGAAGCAGAAGATGGCAGTATCGTCGGCTTGGAGATACGACCAATTGGGGGTACCCTGGTGCAGCTTCTGACGGTGCTAGATCTCTGGGGGTACGGTGCGGGAGCTGGCTGTACTCAATCTCGGGGGGTTACAGGCTGGAGCTGGCTGTACCCAATCTCGGGGGGGTTACAGGCTGGAGCTGGCTGTACCCAATCTCGGGGGGTTACAGGCTGGAGCTGGCTATACCCAATCTCGGGGGGTTACAGGCTGGAGCTGGCTGTACCCAATCTCGGGGGTTACAGGCTGGAGCTGGCTGTACCCAATTTTGGGGGGTTACAGGCTGGAGCTGGCTGTACCCAATCTCGGGGGTTACAGGCTAGAGCTGACTGATGAAAGGCGGGGCTCTGGGCCTCGGATTCGGTGGTAATGTCTGCTGTACCACTCTGACTCGGGATCGGTGTTTACTGTCAGAAGGGAGGTCTTCAGGAGTGAACAATTTTCAGGTGAATTTTCCCTGTACCCGGATCTTCCACCAATTTGTGACCATTAAGGTGTTGTTACGTCACTGTTTTAATAGGCACGGGGAAACTGGCTTTGAAGTTCTCGGTTCTTTATTGAATCTGTAAAAATTGGTGAACAAAGTGTTGTTGAAGGTTCGGCCAATTTCAGAATGACGCCCAGATTATTGAACGGCGGGAAATATACAAATTAGAACGTAGGGGGCGCTTCGTAAATTTAAATGATAAAGAGATATTTACAACAACAAAAGGTTTGAAATGAATATACAAAGTAGGAATATACCAATATTTAACGGGGGTGTTCTTTACATACACCTGGGCCGTGACATATATATTATTTTTATTTATTTATTTATTTATTTTTTAGGGGGGCTTTAAAGGGACATCTGACGTATATTTACGTAAGTTTTTACTCTTGGCCAAAATCCAAAATATTCACGTAAATATTTACCTAAATATTCACAATTTCGGCCGTGTATAAATCCACCAAGAAGCATCATTTTGAAGACCCACTTCATGGAATAAAAAGACAAAAAGAAAGATTTATCGACTCAACTTATTACAAAAGCGTTGAACACGGACACTATTACAAAATAGTGTATGACAAGGGAATAGTCATTTATTTTTCACCGATAGCAGAATAAAGCCTTAGATCACCAGTATATTCAATACAATAACATTTGGTGGTAGTAATCCAAAGCACAACATTTTTAAATATTACCATTTGGAAATATCATACATAAGCTGAACTCCCCCATAATTATAAAGCACACGCAAAAGCCTTTATATCTCCAAATAATAATATGGAAAGAAAGTCTTACCATTCATTAAAAGCAGATGCTTAATGGGTTTATCCCCTTTTGGCAGGAGAGTGAAAATCCCATATTTCGGAGACACTGAAAGCTCGCCAGAAAATAAGTAAAATAAAGCGATTTTTTTATATATTTTTTTTTTAATGCAAGTCGCCAGACACACAAGACCTGAATGCCACTTCAAGGTGTGGGCTACAATCAACTATTTTTTCCAGGGGCCGTTGCCACACTCCTGGGGCTGAAACAGGGTACCCCCTCCCCTTTAATACAGTCCATACGGATGAAGGCTTGGGCATCATCCATCAGAAGCCTGGCTGGTAGAGCAGAAAGCACTACCTCCCCAACTTGAAAATCTATGGTAAAATTATACAATGGTAGCGAGGGGAGGCTGGAGGGGGCCAGTATACAAATATTGACTGCTTCGAGTGCTATGGTTAAAACTACGACTCCCGAGGTGATCCCCGGAGCGTTCTATTGGTCCGCGGGGATCACCGAGGGAGTCGGAGTTTTAACCACAGCACGAGTAAAAGCAGTCAATGTTTGTTTTATAACACTCCAACAGACTATTTATCATCCTCGTACACGTATTACGTTCGTACGCGCATTTCAGATACACAGATGCACAACTGATTGGGTTCGAGGTGGGTAAAAAAGACGTCTGGGTACTGCGCGCGCCATGTAATTGTCGACTATTACATGGCAAACGACTATCATACGGCCGCCGGGTTTCTAGTAAAACTAAGACATATCACGTGACGCGCTCTAAACCAATGACAAGGCAGAATTTTGTAAGGGGTGTTATAATTGCTCTTAGCCTCACTACCACGGGCAGCGCGCCGTATCGATACCTCTCGTCACTAACCCCTGGTAGGGATGTACTGAAAAACAACGCTGATTGGCTCGCACGGGTGACTACTTTGCGTGCACGCTTTTAAAAAGCCTTCGAGCGCTTGTATGGCGCTTGTAGGACGCGTAGTACGCGTGTGTGAAAATGCAAGTACTTTGACGCGATTCCATTTCAAATGAATGGTGTCCAAGGGGTTATGATCACAGAGTTATATATAGGAACTGGAGGGCGCACTGGGGCCTTTCTCAAACCTCGGCTTGGGCTCCGTCTCCGGCTTGGGCTCCGTTATAAATTGTTGGTGCATGCAGCGTGTATTTGTATCACACGGAGCCGGCGCGGCACGGAGCCCCGGCACGGAGCCGGAGCCCAAGCCGAGGTATGAGAAAGGCCCCTGGTAATGCTATGTGCACAAACACGACGGGACCACAGGAGACACGCGCGCCACTTTGTACGATGGCAACATTAAATGCGAATTACGCGGTGTGCTTGATAAATACACATTGTGCGGTCTAAAGAAAAACGAGCGGCTGTATTAAAGTTGTTTCGTGGGGTTTAGTTTATTCGTTTCAATAGAGGATGAACACACATGCCACGATCACGATTTATTGTCCAAAGTGGAGGAATAATTATTCTAAAATGTTATATTTATTCGGGGATTATTTAGTACTATAAACGGTCTTCACTGGCATTCATACATTTCACAGTAAACCCTTTCATTGTTAACCATTGCTCTGTTGCAACACGCACAAATAGTTTAGACGTTGTTTTTGACTACTTAAGAAATGGCCGCCGCGCTGCCCTTGTCGGGCCGCGTACCTAGGCTAATGCGCCCTCTATTTCCTATATATAACTCTATGGTTATGATCGAGCAAGGCATGCTGGGAAAAAATGGCGCGGGGAGATCGATCACCCCAGGGAACGAAGATGAGTTGCTCCATGTCTTGATGTGCCCTTTGACAGTGTGCTCTGCGTAGTCTCTAAAACAGAATGGATCAACCACAGGACCAATTAAAATATCCAATAATTTTGATATTTTAAAGACACACTTCCAGGGACTACAATCGAGCAAGGCATCCTGGGAAGGAAAACAAAATCATGGCGCGGCGAGATTGTACACCACTGGGAACGAGGTTGCCCCCCCCCCCCCAATTCATTCATTGTATAGCGCCCTCGCTGCCAAACTTTCCCTTTTCGCAGGGTTCGCCATTTTTGTCTGGATGAAGAAAATTCAACATGTTAAGTTTCTTCCTTGCAGGTAGTTATCACTTAATTCACTCTTACTCTTTGCTTGTCATTTTCGTATAATTAAGATTAATAAACCACAGTTAGATTTATGGATGAATAACTATTCATTTAGTTGTATAATTTGAAGGAATTATTTGATAGTTTCGGAAGAATAGGTATCAGCTTATTAAAGTGTTTGTCCCTAAAGGCTACAGTACCTAGATCCAAACATGTCGGCCTCTAGTTGATTTAATGTATTAACAAGTGTTTGTAAATATTTTGCATTTAAGGTCCTTTTAATTGTTTTCTTCGTGAATATTTCATTGTATATTGTTGATTAATTTTAGTTGATGATTATTTTCTGGACGAAAACACGTCGACATGTTCAGTTTCTGTCTTCGTTATTTTGCAGATTAGATATTTCTTAGATTAAGTTGCCGTGTCCCAAATGTCTCATTTGACGACCCGTCACATACATATTGAAGGAGTTTTAGACACCATCATAAATGGAAAACTTGGACAATTTTAGTCCAGAATGACATGTTCAGTGCTGTTTTAATGCCAGCGAGAAATGGTGACATGCAGGATTTCCTAGTCCTAGTTTTATCACAAGTCAAGCAGAATGTCACACAATCTTTACAAACGCACAAAACTACTGCACGCGCGTACCTTACAGGTATACTTTTGCGCGCGCAATGTAGAATTGCGCGCTACATTTGTTAGGAGAAGTTTGTTATTAATATTTGTATATTTTTAAATATACAATTTAAATTAGAGATTCAAAAGATCTCAAGACATTATTGTTAGGAAGACTGTGGAGTGTTCAATCATAGTGCACACTATTCTTGCTACTGTGACATTATTCTTACTATAAAAAGAAAACATAATGCTATGAAAATAACAAGAGAGATCTGATGATGGTAAAAATTAGATTACCAGAGCTACCAACTCTTCCTGCTTTTGCAGAAATTACCCCAAAATAAAACCAATCTGTCCATGCTCTGCTGGACAAATTTCACAATCTCCCTTCTGATCATGGAAACTTTGTCTGTGTTATGTAAAGTGTAATTCTAAATATCTCTCTGATTGTTGTAAAACAATCTCCCTAATTGCAAGATGCAAATGTGGGCAGCTCTGGTTTACTCATCCTAGTACTTTTTATTTATGTTGCTAGAAAGGTGTTTCCCCGTCTGTTTTTATTCTATTCATTTCATTATCATAGCATTGCCATCATCACCATCACCACTATTGTTAGATTCTACTCCTACAAACTAAATAAATGTTTTATCATCTTACAGCACCACAAATTTTTCATCAGCATTTTTGTATTTTGCTTTGATTTCTCACAAACTTGTAGTCGTTAAGTATATCATTTTGATATATTTTACATGCTTTATTAAAGGCACATTAAATGCTTTCTTTTTTCAAGAGTAATGTTTTTTCCTGTTAGCAGTTTGCAATGAGAGACACATTATTTACAATGTCGTGCTTTACAGCACTTTCTGGTTTGGTCTTGTTTAGCCACAGCTTATTTCAATTTCTTGTATGTTGTCCATCTCGGTACAACATTGCTCATGAAGAGACACCAGAAACTGTACACATGCATGTACAAACTCTTTGACAATTCTTTTACAGGCTGAAGACCTAGCAATTGAAGATGAACCATATTGTTAATGAAATTGATTTCATTTTATAGATTATCAATTTTTGTGAATGTACAAAAAAACCTAGTGGAAAGACAACACATTACAAACAAAATAACAGGGGCCTATTCACATCACCCAGAAGAGTTCCAGGAGTCGGGCATCTTTGAGAAGATGTAACTTCTGATAATGGTGTAACTTCACCATGAAAAAGGATATGTAATTTAATTTAAAAAGCACTGTTTTTTGGTTTCTCATGAGCTGTTTGCTGGAAAAAAAATCGTGCATATTTCTTTTCAAATGCACGGCTAATTTGTTTAAACATTTAATGGGAGTCAATGTAAATAGTGATAAACAAATTTAAGAAAAAAACATTTACAGACACAAACGGGTTATCCTTCCATCTTTAAAATGGCATAATTCCATTGGATTTTAAGCTATGGCGCTGATTTAAGCACCAATTAACTTCTCTTAAAACAAACTTTCCATTGCTGCCAAGTTTGTAGAGGTTTGATGAAAAATTTAATGCAAACACCACCAAACTTCTGACCTGAATGACACAGTAAGTGTGGTTTAAAGTGAACAATGAAACGACTCGTGCAGTGTTCCGTGCCAGTGGTAGACATTTTTTTTTACATGTGCTTACCTACACTGACTTTGACCTGTATTATATGAGCACTAAGCCTATGGCATTGTAGCACTATGTCTGAGTTGGGAGTCGTGCTACATACAATTATTTGTACTTTTGTTGCCAGTTTTCTTGCTGCAGGTCCCGTTTTCGCTCGGGAATGTCTTTGAAGGAGAGACCCAGTATTTGGAGCGTGGACAACAAGGAGTAGCTGCCTGTCCGGCGTTGCTGGCTGCCGGGCTCACACGAAGTGAAGTCCCCGTGGTCTACTGGTATAAAGGACGTATTACCAGCGGTATGGCATCTACGTTTTTTGTTCTTAAATATTCTGTTACCTAAAATAAGATGTGATTGAGCAATTAAATGGGCTCACTCATTCTCAAAAATACATCCCTGTGGAGACTACTGGTGCCAGAAACTGCAAAATCGTGCCCTCCACGTTGTTCTAAAGCTTCCCCCTTTCTCACCCACTAACTTAATTTCTAGTAATGTTAACACTACGAAAGTTCCTCAGCGCATCCACTACCAACTTGTCTGCCAGGCTTTTAAGGCTTCCGTTGGTGTTGCTCTGGACTACCTTTGCCAGAGACTTGACCTGATTTGGCCTGGTAATCGTCCAACAACCCGGGCTATTACACAGGGAATGTTATTATTCCCAAACCTAAATATGAACATCTTAAAAAAACAGTTTCAGTTACAGAGCCCCTTATTTTTTGTTTTATTTATGACTACACTTTCAAAATAGTATTCTTCATTTCGGCGTTTGCTGAAGGAAGGTAAGGCTTGAATTAATTTCTCATTAGTCATTCAGTTGTGTCATTGCTTACCTGTGTTTTGCCCAGGATTTTGGCTTGTAACTTGTAACTTATGGTCTGCATTCGGGATGATGGGGGCGCTCGAATTCACTAACTCTTTTTTTAAACACCAACCTCTTGGGTGTTTTAAATGTGTTTATTTGTATTTGCATTTGCATTTGCATTTGCGTTTGCGTTTGCGTTTGCGTTTGCGTTTGCGTTTGCATTTGCATTTGCATTTGCATTTGCGTTTGCGTTTGCATTTCCGTTTTCTCTCTGTGTTTGCGTTTGCGTTTGCGTTTGCGTTTGCGTTTGCATTTGCAATGCAAAGGCAAAGGAAAAGGCAAAGGCAAAGGCAAAGGCAAAGGCAAAGGCAAAAGCAAAAGCAAAGGCAAAGGCAAAGGCAAAGGCAAAGATAAAGGCAGAGGCAAAGGCAAATACATTTTGACTGGAATTTGTATTTTGTTTGTGTGTATATGTGTAAGTGTGTACGTTTGTATATATGAATGCATGTTTGTGATTTGTATTGTATTTATTAACTTTCATTTTCTCTTTATTTTTTCAATTGTGTGGTTGGCTGCTCTGCGTGACACCATCAAACATCGGTTTGCATGCTAGTTGGCTAGAAGAAGTTGTAGAACTTCGATTTTTTTTAGAAAAAAATGTTACTAAATAAGTGAGCGATGGTGTCAATGTGTGTTTTAAGGTGTTTAATATCGTCTATTTGTCCTTTTATGTTATTGTTAATTTGTATTAATTCATTTCCATTTTTACACACCCTCTGCCAAGTCTGTCACTTATCTTTTGATGTGGTTTTATAAAATGTGAGGGCCCAAAAGATCAGCTGTGCTGGAAGGGTCACTGTTTTATGGGGCGCCGTTTGTCAATTAATTGTTTAGCGTTTTTGGCACATGTTTTTACCATGGTTTGTAACAATCAGATGTAAACCATAGAAATTGCTATCAATTTTTTTGTGGTTTACATACCATGAAAATACAATCATAGCTTAGAAATTATGGTTTATAAACCATGAAAATGAACTTCATCATAAAACATGGTTGATAAACCATGTTTTGAAGGTGCTTAAATGTTCATGTTTTATAAACCATGAGGCTAGAATGTTCATGGTTTATAAACCATGTTTTGAAGGTGCATAAAATGTCATGGTTTATTAACCATGTTTTATGATGAATTCAATTTTAATGGTTTATAAACCATAATTTCTAAGCTTTGATTGTATATTCATGGTATGTAAACCACAAAAAATGGCAGCAATTTCTATGGTTTACATCTAATTGTTACAAACTATGGTAAAAACATGTCAAAAAAAACGCTAAACAATTAATTGACAAACGGCGCCCCATACTGTTTTAATAAATACAAAGTTGCTTTAAAATTAGCACATTTAAGTGAAATAGACAACTTTTGTTGCCGACAAAGACCGGAAAAGCCTAAATCACGAAGCAACATTTATACCGTGAGGTCATATCGAAATATTATTTGATGTACAGGCCTACTAAACAGGTTTTATTGTGTGTGCAAGGTTTGAAATACGTTACCCACAACATTAGGCCGTATCCGACTTGACAGCTACAGCTACGGCTACGGCTGGATCGCCGCGTCATCGTGCGTTGAAGTGAGCCTGTAGGACGTCCTGATACAAACAGTCATAGCCCTAGCAGTAGCCGCCAATTGGGATACAGTCTTAGCTATATTATATTTCGTTTCTCTGTATAGATGCATTGCCATTCATTTTGAAATACAAAGGGACTATCATACTGGGGAATGGCGTGCCTGAGGGGGTGTATAACATTAGTAACAACCTCGGTCTCATCATCAACCAAGTTAAGCAGTCTAGTGCTGGAACCTATTACTGTCGGATCTCACCACAGCGCCAAGCCTTCCAAGACGCATCAGTGCCCATCAAAGTGATAGGTAGGCATATTATCTGAGCTTAAGTTTGTGTATCCATTTAAAGCTTAGGTATCACTGAAGGTTAACTATGTATCCATTGACAGCTTTTGCCAATACCCTAAATAATGTTGCATTTAACAACCGCAGCTAATTCGCCGTCTTCCCATGTGTGCCAACTTCGCTTCATCCCAAAAATTCCTTTCCATACAGTGTCAAAGTCAAGAGGCATTGATGTCCAAACCAAGCAGTTTATTTGTGATGTCAAGTGTTAACAGTATTTGTGTTCACTTTGAATGAAAAAGGAGATCAAGAAGAAGCAGTAACAGCAAAAAACCAAAATAAACACAGCAAAACAAAACAACAAAACATCAAACAAAGCAACAACAATTCTTTACACTTACTCTAGTAATTTTTACACATGGTATCAAATACCCTTACCCTATAGTTACCCCTGTTCACTGGGCCTTAAACTTTCCTGAAACCATCTCAACTCCTTTGGAGTATGCAGCACTAGAAACCAAATGAGCGCTGCCGCACAGTATAGGATGCTAATCAATCACATCAAAAATATCTACCATCGTAGGTACCCATTTACTCCTGGGTGACGAGAAGCAATTATATTAAAGTGTTGCCCAAGAAGACTGGCGTCACGACAGGGAGGTGAACCCACACTCTGATGACTCGGTCATCAGAACTTGAGTTCGGTGCTCTAGCTGTAATTCCGGTGTTACGGTTTCAGCCCACCCGGCGTGCTCAGCTATCCAGACGACCCAAAATGGGGAAATTAAGTCATGTCATGTCTGCAGACATTGCATGACTAAGTAGTCCATAAATAAGTGCCGTACCAAGTCGTGCACTTGTGTACATGTATACTTTACTGTCTTGTCCACTAAGCCGCACATGTTGGAGCTGCCATGGCTACTTCCACAAGCAGTGAACGTGCGGGCCTATAAACCAAAAGAAAAGGTGTGAAAAAGGTGTAAACCGCGTAAAAAGCTATACCCATGAACAGGTATAAGGTGGGCCATTAAACCACAGACCAGGGATACAGGTGACTAGTGACGTAACCAGACATTATTGTCAATGTCATGGGGGAGGGGGTGGAGCAATGGTTGGATCTAAATGAATCTAAGTACACTTTGCTTCTTCTTTTTTTTTCAGTGTCATCTGACCCTGATAAGTTTCCGGTATTTTCTCCGTGTGACAAGAAACCAACCCCGTCCAAGTGTGAAATCTCGACTGACCAGTCAACGATTAATCTCACATGCAAAGTCGAAAACACCTTCCCAGCGGTCGAGCTGAAGATATGGAGGAGCTTTCCAGACGGTAGAGACGAGATGTTTCACGACGCAGTAATTAAGACTGAGCTAGTCACAGTTCAATTGCAGGGGAATCTAACTGAAATAGGTAAGTGATCAGGATGGTGCTGTTTGACTGCAGGTTTCTACATCACAGGAATCAGGAGACTTTGGAGATATTTTGAGTTTTTCCAAAACCTTCTGTCTGTGAGGAGCATTAGCAGCGATGTATAGGTCTCGAGACTGGTTTCGGTCTTCGCTCGTCCCCAGCGCCTTGCCTTCAAACCAAAGGCGCTGGGATGGGCAAACGTATCAAGCACGCTCATTGGTTAATGCTCAGTCCCATCATGCATCACACTCATACTGCAAGCACTGCACGCATGACGTACTTCCTGAACAAGAATCTGTGCAAGCTGATTAGCCCATCCCAGCGGTCCTGGATAGGCCGCTGGGGCCGAGCGAAGTTTCGGTCTACCCATTGGACACCCAGTCACATATATTGCGGGGTCTTCCCTTTGGTCTTGATACTACAGTACTGTGTTTAACTTGGATTGCTAGCCTTTGTGATGGTCGCTCTTGTCTCGACGGTGCTGTCGCAACTACAACACTGGTTATGTTGTTGTTATTACATACCTTTCTGGAAGTGACACAAAAGTGACTAGCATTGTAAATAATAGGGCTTAAGATACGACCTGTGTAACCTGTATGAGTTTCAGATATGGGAGGAAAACCCTACCAAAATTAGGTAAGGGACTAAAAATCAAATCTCCATACAGTGCTTCGGTCCGCGATTTAAACATGTCCCAGTGGTGAAAGACTGGGAAGAAACCAATACGCCTAAACCATTAAGCCAATTAGAAATGACGTTTTATCTAATTCTGTCGTATCCATATAATAGAGTTCATCAGGACCAACAATACATACACCAGAACTGCGTCGATTGAGGTCGAGGTTGGACTCGACAATACTATCATCATCTGTAATAGATCGGGTCCTGTGCCAGGAAAAGTGAAGACTACAAAGGTGGCGATAAGAAAAGACGTCCCAGTGGCACCAACTACCCAGACTACCAGCCATGCTTCGACTACGTTCAGTACAGGTGGGTCATTTTAGCATGGATCATATCGGGACAAACCCATGGGGACCATAGTTTTTACCAACGGCCACATTTAAGACCCCGACGTTTCCTTCAGCTAATTTAGCCACCATATGGATGTCCATTTCTACCTCCAAGGTTTAGCTGTGTCCCTCCACTCGCCTCCGATGACTCTAGTTTACTGCATCATGCTGTGTCCCCCATTTACGCAATCCATCTTCTCAAAACACAATGCCAGTATAACTTGGGGATTGAATTCTCAACACAATGCCAGTATAACTTAAGGGATTGATTGATTTCTCAACAATTGATTTTTCCAACCCGCAAGATATCCACAAGCAATCAATTGTATTGTGGATAAGTTTGTTGGGAAAGTACTGAAAGACAGGCAATTTGTTTATAAGATGACTAAACCCGGTTATCTACTGCAAGCCAGCAGGTGGCCTAGGTTTAACCTATAGACCACCAATAGGGGCCTTTCATTGACACCACGTATGTAATAAGACTACGGTCTTTGAGCAATACACCAGGAGGGTCACAATTAGTTCACATTGCAAGGGGCGCTGAAATCTTATCACTGGGGACTCCGGGGTAATTATAATTGGGGATAAAGATGAGTTTTTGAAACGGGCAATCCACCTGGAGCTGTAGCCGTAGCCATAGCCGAAGAAGTGAATTCTGAAAAGTCTTGGTTATATTTTTCTTTCTTTTGTGAAGGGATGACAACAACCAAGGAGGAAAGAACAACGAGTTCCATTGAAACAGGCGACGACCATCCAACTCGTAATGCGCCAAGCTTCGTGACAATTTTTCTTGTGCTCGCGATTGTTTTTTTGTGTGTCGTGTTGATCCGTGGATTGTATTGGCAGAAAGATAAGGTAAGAGAACAGTGGACTTTTAAACTCTGTCCTGCTGTGTCTTTGATTAGCTCTTTATTGTTGTAACTAAAAAGTTATTTTTGCCGTTTATTTTCTTCTGTAGTTTTGCACACACGGATCAAAGGGTGACCGTGTAATTCTCGCGCGTACTAAAATTACGGAGGGCGATTTTGTTTCCAAAAGGTGAAGAAAACATTTTAAAGGTGAACAAAAAGTTAAATTATTTCGTCCCCTCGAAATATATCAAGGGAACAAAATATCATGCTGCAGAGGGGTACAACATAAAGAAAGATTCAAGATTGACGTGGATACGGCAATAAGACAAGTAAGGAAAGTGCCGAATTGTAAAGCCCCAAGTGCACAGGTACTGACTGAGTTTGCATGAGTGAATGGCACCACATTGCAAGACTATGGTAAAGTCCCCATAGCGAGTATCGTGCGAAAGACCCTCCAAATCTATGATGGCGCGGGGGGGGGGGGGGGGAGGGGGCTGACTTGAGGAGTTACCGGTAAATGAAAAAAAAGGCAATCTTTCTTTTGCATACTGTGATAAGATAGCATCCAACTCCTCTCGTCTAGCGGAGAAAGCCCAGAATGCCCATAATATTATGAAGCTACTTTTTAATCTCCAATAGATACACGCAAAAGCGTTACATAACCCATAGAGCTCTATGCATAACCTCTCATTGTCGCAGTTAAGCTTTATATTGAACTTTGAAGTATAACGTGAACCACAACGGAAACTGTCTGGTAAAGTCTTAGAACAAGTTTTGGGTTGAACAAAGAAACATTGTCAACGTTAATCCGCAGGTCGAAGGTTCAAGCCCCGCTCTAGTCCATTATTCTTTTTTGAACCCAAATTTTATGATTTTACCTACAGCTTGTTCAGTGTTTCACTAAACGTAGAGCGGAACCACAACCACCCAGGCAAGAACAAACGATGCAAATGTTGGACAGATGAGGATATCACTGAATCTGACTTTAGTGGCTTTGGATGTTACTTTATTAACATGTGTTTTCCAGCTTAAATCCCTAGAGATAATAACACCCAAGTATTTGTAATTATCCACATTTTCCAAAGTGTTTTCAGCAGTTTTATACAGTGGTTTAGCAGGGTTTCTAGTCCAGGTCACAGTCAGTAATTTACACTTATTTGGGTTTAAAGTCGTACAGTTTAAATTACACCAAGTGGACACTATTTTCCCAAGTTTACCCACTTGACTGAAATGAGTTGCGGCCCAATGGTTACTTTTCAAGTTTATTGACTTGACATCTGCCACTTTGGGGGGGGGGGGGGGTCGCCACTTTGTTTATTTCCCCAATTTAGTCTTCATCACATTGTCCATTCTTTCTTAATTATGTTGCTACAAAGTTTTCTCGGCAAACTTCCAGGAACAAGCCTCCAATAAAAGAACGTAGTTGCAGAAATTGTCTAAACGAAATGACCTGGACTAGAAACCCTGCTAAACCACTGTATAAAACTGCTGAAAACACTTTGGAAAATGTGGATAATTACAAATACTTGGGTGATATTATCTCTAGGGATTTAAGCTGGAAAACACATGTTAATAAAGTAACATCCAAAGCCACTAGACTCAACGGATTTATTGGTAGAGTAGTTAAAACTAGAGACCCTACCATTCTGACTTCACTTTATCGCTCAATTAGCAGACCCATACTTGAATACGCAGCTCCAGTCTGGTGCCCTGTTCTTTCGCGACTCAGCAAAAAACGCTAAAGAAGGTATAGAGGCGATTCACCCGTTTTTGTTTGGGTCTGCCGAGAAGGGCTTTAATTAATTCCGTCAATGAAATCGAGTATCCAGACAGGTGTGTCAAGCTGGGTCTTTGAAATCAACAGGGTTCATTTCCTTTCAATAACGTTTGTTATGAATTGTTTATATAACAAATTTGGCATTGACACTGACACTCTAATTCCCATTACTTGTGGACATATCGAATCTGTTAAATTTTGTCATCAACGTGCTCGATCCAATGCTGCCCATCATTATCTTTTTCAAAGATTCCCAAGATTATGGGATGAACTACCGGTCTGTATTAAAGATACAATTATCCATAGTTTATCCTCCTTTACAAGTTCACTCAGAAAACATTTATTAGTCCCTGGCCAGGAAGTCCCCTTGACCAGAACTGTTTAACATTATTGCCATGCCTATATACATTGCTGTATGTTTTTATTCTCAATATTTATTGTGCTTTTTACATTGTAAATTACCAGAATCTCTTTTTTACCAAGTTTGTATTTTAAAATGCTCATGTGTGCTTTATATTTTTTTTTTACATGTTGTTCTCATATTTTTTTTTAATAGTAAGCCATGTTTATTAATGTCCATAATGTCCTTTATGTTGTCTGTTTCTTAAATTGTGGCATCAGAAAATTAACTTGACAGTAATTTAGTTTACTTTTCTTAAAATCCATCAGGGGTGCTACTTTTTTTCTCTCTCTCCTATGTGTATGTAGGCCCTATATGGTTTTTTTTTCTCTTCTCGCTCTCATTTTTTTTATTTTTTTATTTTTACCTGTGAAATTAATAAATGTAATGAAATGGCCTAAAGTATTTCGGAACTTTTCAGAAAATCGTAAATGGTATATTTTTACCTTCTGCTCAATCCGCGTGCAGTTGTCTTTCAACATGGAGCATTTCTGCTATACTAGACTCTCTAGTAAATCCCTAGTTTGATCACAACGAATTATTTGCATTCAACCACTTTTATTCACACAAAAATAACCGTTTACTACCAAATAAAGACGGCATTACTACTTCATACTAGAACATTTTTTACCGTGAAATAATTCCCCTCCAAAATGAAGTTAGATTTGAAACAACTGTATCTAAAAAAACGTGCAAAGCGCAACAGCTGATTTAGGACGTTACAACAACAAACAAATATTAAGAACGTGATGAAAAATAGTGTGCCTCAATTTCACTATTTTCTCCCGACTCACATAACAGATTAAGCTTAATCACAGGCTTATTACAACATGTACATTGTTGATCAACCAAAACATGGACACTGTCTGCAGGTCATTCTTAAGTTGTATCAATTATGTATAATACCTTTAAATAAGTTGGCGGTGTAAAAACCTTTGAGTTTTGAGGCTCACGGTGAGATTATGATTATTATTTTGTTGTATTCCTGTGCGGGTACCACCGCGTGAAATCTCTGTTTGGAAGGAGTTTCGGCCCTGTAGGGGAGAGCCGTTCGGTTTGTTCGTGACGTTTTGACTAGCTAATTGTTCTAAGGGCAAGAATATTAGAGCCTGCCAGAGCTAAATGACCAACAGAGTAAGCTAGACGAATCAATTGAGAACAAACCGAGTGCCTTTACTCGGAGCCAACACTTTCTTTCAAAGAGACATTTAAAACATGGTTGTACCAGCAAGAATGACGAGAAATGCGAGGAAAGACAATAAAATGGACCACTATGCAACTGTTTCTAAAAAAAAATGTTGTAAAAGACGTTTCCAGACTTTCACTTATTCAGTCAAAACAGCCTTGAAGTTGACATTTTGACTGACGAAATATTCCTCCTTGGTATGTAAAGATCCGTCAGTTTTTTATTTATTTATAGTGACGTCATGTTTCAAATTTCGCTCTGAAAAAGTCAGTAATGAACAAAAAATATTCTGTTCAAAACATGTGCAGACCCACTTTTCTCCGAATGGTGTCAACGGATGTTTTGGATGTTGACAAATTTTGCTCTGGAAGGGTATCCAATACAATGGCAATTTACATCTTTTTAACGTGAGATTAGAGACTTGTAGTTCTTCCCCACTCCTAATGGTATATGATATAGATATGTATCTAGTGGAAAATGACTACATCACAACATTTAATTTGTCATTTCCCTTCCTCTTTTAGTACCTCAAACCACCCAAACGTGTGGGTGTACGTGTACATGCAGGCTTTGAAGAAAATAATTTCAGTTGATTAATAGTTTATTAAGTTGTTTGGTTTTATTAATACGCCGAGGTGTGTAAAGCACTCTTTACTCATCGGTTACTTCCCGAGTCCTGTGAAAATCAAAAATCGCCAGTCATAAATTCTCTGGTAGGATTTGAACCCACGACTTTGTCCCTACAAGAGCAGAGATGTCTCACCACTAGACCACTGAGATAGCTGAGTAACTAAAGGCATTTCCAATCCTATATTTTAGCAGCGGGTAGGCCTACCGGGTATTTTGAAAATCTTTTTTTCTTTCTCTCTCTTTAAATCACCCTAAAATCACCCTCATCACAAATTGACAAAGAAAAATTACCTTCCCGTACATTTGTTGGAAATTAAAACTTAAAATACATGTAACATTATTGATCAACTCAAATTACTTTCAGTATAAGCCTGCGTGTTCAAGTTCAGGGTTCATGATTGATGCAGGCACTAAAGCTTGTCTGAATAATATTGTCTTCATTCATGACGTTAGTTTGTTAATAGCCTTTAATCCCCGAGAAGGGTCAGGCCGTGTCTGTTTTGGCGGCTACGGCTTTGGCTACGGCTTTGGCTACGGCTTCGGCTACGGCTGCATCACAGCAATATATACACATCATATCAATCGTGTAACCGTCCTTAACAACACCCTTGGCAACAGATGTAGACCAATATGGAGCCGCCAATTTCGGATACGGCAACGGCCTCGGACTTTATCGGGGTCACCATGGCACAACTTCATGGCTCTGCTTACCATAAGCAGAGAATCAGCGCTTACGGAAGCAGGGAATTCCGCGCTTACGTCAAGCGTATTTCACGGGTTAGCAGAGATTTATTGCTTGTGCACGTGCGTACTCCACGTTCTCCATCCTTCACTTACACAGTTAGCAAAGTGAGCGGAGAATGGTGACCGTAAACGCAGAGTTCGGCGGTAAGCAGAGCCATGAAATTGGGCCCACAACTGTTGTTTTTACTTCTCCATTAAAACTCGTTTTCAGTAATATTGCGCCCTCTACGTATTTCGTCGCGCCTGTTAAAACACAACTAACGCCTGGCGGAAGTTCAAGCAGATTATTATTATATATATATTTATTTATTTATTTATTTATATGTTTTTTTGTTTATTATTTTATTATTTTATTTATTTATTTATTTATTTATTTATTTATTTATTTATTTATTTATTTATTTTTTTTTTTTGGGTGGGGGGGGGGGGCTTTAAATGGGACATCTGACGTATATTTACGTAAGTGTTTACTCTTGCCCCAAATCCAAAATATTCACGTTTAGATTTACCTAAATATTCACAATTTCGGCCGTGTATAAATCCACCAAGAAACATCATTTTGAAGACCCATTTCATGGAATAAAATGACAAAAAGCAAGATTTATCGACTCAACTTAACTCAAAAGCGTTGAACACGGACACTATTACAAAAATAGTGTATGACAAGGGGATAGTCATTTATTTTTCACCGATAGCAGAATATAGTATATTTAATACAATAACATTTGGTGGTAGTAATCCAAAGCACAAAACATAAAAACCACCACTAAATGTTTAAATAAAAAAAAAAATACCATTTGGAAATATCATACACAAGCTGAATTCCCCCATAATTATAAAGCACACGCAAAAGCCTTTATATCTCCAAATAGTAATATGGTAAGAAAGTCGTACCATTCATTACAAGCAGATGCCTAATGGGTTCATCCCCTTTTGGTTGGAGAGTAACAATCCCATATTTCGGAGACACTGAAAGCTCGCCAGAAAATAAGTAAAATAAAGCGAACGTGGTAAACACCACGATTTTTTTTATGCAAGTCGCCAGACACACAAGGCCTGAATGCCACTTCAAGGTGTGGGCTACAATCAACTATTTTTTCCAGGGGCCGTTGCCACCTACTCATGGGGCTGAAACAGGGTTACCCCCCTTTACAGTCCATACGGATGTAGGCTTGGGTATCATCCATCAGAAGCCTGGCTGGTAGAGCAGAAAGCACTACCTCCCCAACTTGAAAATTTATTGTAAAATTATACTATGGTATTATATTTTATACCATGGATTCAACATGCTTGCAAGTATTTTGACGCGATTCCATTTCACATGAGTCATGTTTTTACACAGTCACCCTAAACTGCATACATTTTACATCACAAGATCCCAAAGAATAAGAGGGGACTAGTTGCTCTTTGACTTGATTCCTCTTTTGCGCGTTACCATACTTGAGCGAGCGCTTAGAGTGGATCAGCCACAGGCCTAACTAAAATGTTAAGATTGTTGCACATTTTAATGATTAACCAATTCCATGGGTTATGAGCGAGCAAGGCATGCTGGGAAAAGATTGCACGTTGAGATTAGTCATCCCTGGGAACGAGGTTGGGTGCACCTCTGGGTGCACCACACTAAATAGGCTAAAATTCATGCGCCAAGCTAATTATCATACTTTGTATACCCACAGAATCTTTTTAATTATAACGTTTTTGGGGTCGTGCAATTAATAGAATGTGTAATTATAAGAATCTATCACATCCTGTGTTTGTGTATTTCAACTTTGGGGGAGATTCGATAAATTTAGGCTTTAAAGTTGGTTCTATTTGGGTTGTGAATTGGAGGAGTGCCTGATGAAAACTGGCGGCTAATCGGTTTGGGAAAAAGCACATTTTTCGGGGGTGTTTTTTCACAGTCAAAAAACACTGTTTAAACTATTTGTGCGTGTTGCAACAGATCAATGGTTAACAATGAAAGGGTTTACTGTGAAATTTATGAATGTCAGTGAAGTCCGTTTATATAGTACTAAATAATCCCCGAATAAATATAATATTTTAGAATTATATTCCTTCACTTTGGACAATAAATCATGGCATGTGTGATCATCCTCTATTGATACGAATAAGATAAACCCCTCGAAACAAATTTAAAACGGCCGCTCGTTTTTTTAGACCGCATAATGTGTATTTAGCAAGCACACCGCGTATTTTGTACTGAATGTTGCCCTCGTACAAAATGGCGCGCGTGTCTCCTTGCGGTCCGTCGTGTTTGTGCACGTAGCATTACCAGTGCACCCTCTAGTTCCTATTATATAACTCTATGAACTGTGTGCAGTTTTAGGGTTAGACTGGTCCCCTGTCTTTGTCAGCTTTTCATCCCTACAAGGGGTTAGTGACGAGAGATATTGATACGGCGCGCTGCCCATGGTAAGGAAGGCCGAGGGGGCCAGTTGCTCCATGACTTGATGCGCCCTTTGACAGTGCGCTCTGCGTAGTCTCTAAAACAGAATGGATCAACCACAGGACTAATTAAAATATCCAATATATTTGGATATTTCAAAGTTACACTTCCAGGGGTTACAATCGAGCAAGGCATTCTGGGAAAGAAAAAAACATGGTGCGGCAAGATTGTACACCACTGGGAACGAGGTTGACTCCCGCCAAAAAAAATTATGTGGCGTAGCTAATTTTGTTGTATAGAGCCCACGCAGCAAAACTCCTTTTTTTGTTGGACGAAGACAAGTCGACATGTTCCGTTTATGTTTTGCAGGTAGTTATCACTTAATTCTACTCTTTTTCTTTGCTTATCATGTTCGTATAATTAAGATTAACCACAGTTAGATTTATGGATGAATAACTATTCATTTAGTTGTGTAATTTGAAGGAATTATTTGACAGTTAATTCCGGAAGTAAAGTAACCAGCTTATTAAAGTGTTTGTCCTAAAAGCTACAGTACCTAAATCCAACATGTCGGCCTCTAATTGATTTAATGTACTAACAAGTGTTTGGAAATATTTGCATTTAAGGTCCTTTTAATTGTTTTCTTCGTGAATATTTCATTATAATATAATGAAATATTGACTAATTTTAGTTGATGATTATTTTCTGGACGAAAACACGTTGACATGTTCAGTTTCTGTCTTCGTTATTTTGCAGATTAATAATTCCTTAGATAGATTAAGCTGCCGTGTCCCAAATGTCTCATTTGACGACCCGTTACATACATATTGAAGGAGTTTTAGACACCATCATAAATGGAAAACTTGGACAATTTTAGTCCAGAATGACATGTTCAGTGCCGTTTTAAAGCCAGCGAGAAATGGCGACATGCAGGATTTCCCAGTCCTAGTATAATCACAAGTCAAGCAGAATGTCACCCAATCTTTAAAAACGCACAAAACTACTGCACGCGCGTACCTTACAGGTATACTTTTGCGCGCGCAATGTAGAATTGCGCGCTACATTTGTTAGGAGAAGTTTGTTATTAATATTTTTTTTTATTTTTTTAAATACAG
Source organism: Pisaster brevispinus (assembly GCA_023634235.1). NCBI lineage: Eukaryota > Metazoa > Echinodermata > Asteroidea > Forcipulatida > Asteriidae > Pisaster > Pisaster brevispinus. The sequence goes on along the minus strand of JAMKCF010000043.1, from coordinate 618,767 downwards.
TTTAAATTAAAGATTCAAAAGATCTCAAGACATTATTGTTAGGAAGATTGTGGAGTGTTCAATCATAGTGCAACAGTACACTATTCTTGCTACAGTGACATTATTCTTACTATAAAAAGAAAAAAATAATAAATATGAAAATAACAAGAGAGATCTGATGATGGTAAACATTAGATTACCAGAGCTGCCAACTCTTCCTGATTCTGCAGAAATATTCACAAACAAAACCAATCTGTCCATGCTCTGCTGGACAAATTTCAAAATCTCCCTTCTGATTATGGAAACTTTGTCTGTGTTATGTAGAGTGTAATTCTAAATATCTCTCTGATTGTTGTAAAAAATCTCCATAAATGCAAGATTCAAATGTGGGCAGCTCTGGTTTACTCATCCTAGTACTTTTTATTTATATTGCTAGAAAGGTGTTTCCCTGTCTGTTTTTATTCTATTAATTTCATTATCATAGCATTGCCATCATCACCATCACCACTATTATTAGATACTACTTCTATTAACTAAATAAATGTTTTATCATTTTACAGCACCACAAATTATTTATTAATGGCACATTAAATGCTTTCTTTTTTCATGAGCATTTTGTTTCCCCTTTAGCAGTTTGCAATGAGAGACACATCATTTACAATATCGTGCTTTACAACACTTTCTGGTTTGATCTTGTTGAGCAACAGCTTATTTAAATTTATTGTGTGTTGCCCATCTTGGTACAACAATGCTCATGAAGAGACACCAGAAACTGTACATATTAATACATGTGCAAACTCTTTGAAGATTCGTCTACAGGCTGAAGACTTGGTAATTGAAGATTAACTATATTGCTAATGAAATTTTCATTTTAATGATTGTCAATTTCTGTGAATGTACAACAAACCTAGTGGAAAGACAACAAATCACAAACAATAATAGGGGCCTACTCACATCACCCAGAAGAGTTCCAGGAGTCGGGCATCTTTGAGAAGATGTAACTTCTGACAATGGTGTAACTTCACCATGGAAAAGGATATGTAATTAATTTAAAAAGCACTGTATTTGCTTTCTCATGAGCTGTTTGCTGGAAAAAAAATCGTGCATATTTATATTCAAATGCCCGACTAATTTTTAAAAACATCTAATGGAAGTCAATGTAAATAGTGATAAACAAATTTGAGAAAAAAACATTTACAGACACAAACGGGTCATCCTTCCATCTTTTAAATGGCATATTTCCATTGTATTTTAAGCTATGACGCTGATTTAAGCACCAATGAACTTCTCTTAAAACAAACTTCCCATTGATACCAAATTTGTAGAGGTTTGATGAAACATTTAATGCAAACACCACCAAACTTCCGACCTGAATGACACAGTAAGTGTGGTTTAAAGTGAACAATGAAACGACTCGTGCATTGTTCCGTGAAGTGGTAAACCAACACCGACTTTGACCTGTATCATATGCATATAGCCTATGGTATTATAGCACTATGTCTGAGTTGGGAGTCGTGCTATACATCGACCTAATTGTACTTTTGTCGCCAGTTTTATTGCTGCAGGTCCCGCTTTCGCTCGGCGGGGACGTATTTGAAGGAGAGACCCAGTATTTGGAGCGTGGACAACAAGGAGTAGTTGCCTGTCCGGCGTTGCTGGCTGCCGGGCTCACACCATGTGAAGTCCCCGTAGTCTACTGGTATGAAGGACGTGATCATATCAGCGGTATGGCATCTCCGTTTTCAGCTCTTATTAAAAGCATTCTGTGATCTAAAATAAGATGTGATTGAGCAAATGAATGGGCTCACTCATTTTCAAAAATACATCCCTGTGGAGACTACAACTGGTAAAAGAAACTGCAAAAACGTGCCCTCCACGTTGTTCTAAAGCTTTCCCCTTTCTCACTCACAAACTTAGTTTTTAGTAATGCTAACACTAGGCCTATGACTGTTTCTCAGCGCATCCACTACCAGCTTGCCTTGCCAGGCTTTTAAGGCTTCCGTTGGTGTTGCTCTGGACGATCTTTGCCAGAGACTTGACCTGATTCGGCCTCGTGATCGTCCAACAACCCGGGCTATCACACAGGGGAATGTTATTGTTCCCAAACCTAAATGTGAACATCTTAAAAAACAGTTTCAGATATAGAGCTCATTCTTTTTTGTTTTCTTTATGACTACACTTTCAAAATAGTATTCTTTATTTCGGCGTTTGCTGAAGGAAGGTAAGGCTTGAATTACTTTCACATTAGTCATTCAGTTGTGTCATTGGTTACCTGTGTTTTGCCCAGGATGTTGGCTTGTAACTTGTAATTTATGGTCTGCATTCGGGATGATGGGGGCGCTCGAATTCTCTAACTCTTTATTTTTTAATACCAACCTCTTGGGTGTTGATTTAATTGTTTTAAATGTGTTTGTTTGTATTTGTATTTATTTGTGTGTATGTGTGTACGTTTGTACATATGCATGCTCATTTGTGATTTGTATTTTATTTATTTACTTTCATTTTCTCTTTATTTTTTCAATTGGTGGTTGGCTGCTCTGCGTGACACCATCAAACTTGGCATGCTATTTGGCTACAAGAAGTTGTAGAACTTCGAATTTGTTTAGAAAAAAAATGTTGCTAAATAAGTGAGCAATAGTGTCATTGTGTGTTTTAATGTTATTGTTCATTTGTATTAATTAATTTCCATTTTTACACACCCTCTGCCAAGTCTGTCACTTATCTTTTGATGTGGTTTTATAAAATGTGAGGGCCCCAAAAGATCAGCTGTGCTGGAAGGGTCACAGTTTTATGGGGCGCCGTTTGTCAATTAATTGTTTAGCGTTTTTTGAACATGTTTTTACCATGTTTAGATTAGATGTAAACCATAGAAATTGCTGTCAAAGTTTTTGTGGTTTACATACCATGAATATACAATCATAGCTTAGAAATTTTGGTTTATAAACCATGAAATTGAATTCATCATAAAACATGGTTAATAAACCATGATTGTAAACCATGTTTTATGATGCTAGAATTTTCATGGTTTACAAACCATGTTTTATGATGCCTCGGTTTTTATGGTTTATAAACCATGTTTTGAAGGTGCTTAAAATGTCATGGTTTATAAACCATGTTTTATGATAAATTCAATTTTCATGGTTTATGAACCATAACGCTAAACAACTAATTGACAAACGGCGCCCCATACTGTTTTAATAAATACAAAGTTGCTTTAAAATTAGCACATTAAAGTGAAATGGACAATTTTTTTGTCGACAATGACCGGAATAGCCTAAATCACGAAGCAACATTACCCTGAGGTCATATCGAAATATTATCTGATGTACAGGCCTACTAAATAGGTTCGCGTGTGTGTACACGGTTTGAAATACGTTTAATACCCACAACATTTTTAGGCCGTATCCGACTTGACAGCTACAGCTACGGCTACGGCTGGATCGCCGCGTCATCGTGCGTTGAAGTGAGCCTGTAGGACGTCCTGATACAAACAGTCGTAGCCCTAACTGTAGCCGCTAATTGGGATACGGTCTTAGCTATATTATATTTCTTTTCTCCGTATAGATGCATTCATCTGGAAATACAATGGGAAAATCGGACTGGGGAATGGCGTGCCTGAGGGGGTGTACGGCATTAGTAATAACTTCGGTCTCATCATCAACCAAGTAAAGCAGTCAAATGCTGGCACCTATCACTGTCGGCTCTCACCACAGGACACGGCCACCAAAGACGCAACGGTGCCCATCAAAGTGATTGGTAGGCCTATTATCTGAGCTTAGGTCTTTGTGTCTTAAGCATATTTAACATAAGTTAACTACATACCCCTACAGACCATTTAAGAGATTCATCAAGATAAACAAATCCAATAACCCCCCCCCCCAGTACCCCACCCAACCCCCCCCCCCCAAAAAAAAAACAAAAACAAACAAAAACACACACACAACAACAACGACGACAACGACAGCCGCAGCCACAGCCACTACGACAACGACAACGGCAACAACAACTACAACAACTACAACTACAACAATACCAGACACTATAGTCCTAAACTGTTTCCCTGTCCTAGTCCCTTTTAAACATTGTATCAAATCCCCTAGTTACCCCTATATTCACTGGGCCTTCAGCTTTCATGAAACCATCTCCTCGACTCCTTTGGAGTATGCAGCACTAGAAACCAGATCGGCGCTGCCGCACCGTACATCAATCACAATAACAATGTCTACCATCGCAGGTACCCATTTACTCCTGGGTGACGAGAAGCAATTATATTAAAGTGTTGCCCAAGAAAACTGGCGTCACGACAGGGAGGTGAACCCACACTCTGATGACTTGGTCATCAGAACTTGAGTTCGGTGCTCTAGCTGTAATTCCGGTGTTACGGTCACAGCCCACCCGGCGTGCTCAGCTATCCAGAGGACCCAAAATGGGGAAATTAAGTCATGTCATGTCTGCAGACATTGCATGACTAAAGTAGTCCAACAATAAGTGCCGTACTGAGTCGTGCACTTGTGTACATGCACTTTACTGTCTTGTCCACAAAGCCGCACCTGTTGGAGCTGCCATGGCTACTTCCACAAGCAGTAAACGTGCGGGCCTATAAACCAAAAGAAAAGGTGTGAAAAAGGTGTAAACCGCGTAAGAAAGCTATACCCATGAACATGTATAAGGCGGGCCATTATGCCATTGTTCATAATTTGATTCGATTAGAAATGTAATTGATGTGCTACATTACACCTACCATTTATTAAGCCAAGGACCAGGGATACAGGTGACTTGTGACGTAACCAGACATTATTGTCAATGCCATGGGGAGGGGTGGAGCAATGGTTGGATCTTAATGAATCTAAGTACAGTTTGCTTCTTCTTTTTTTTCAGTGTCATCCGACCCTGATGAGTTTCCGGTCGTTTCTCCTTGCGACAAGAAACCAACCCCATCCATGTGTGAAATCTGGACTAACCAGTCAACGATTAATCTCACATGCAAAGTCGAAAACACCTTCCCAGCGGTCGAGCTGCAGATGTGGAGGAGCTTTCCAGACGGTAGAAACAACATGTTTCAACTAAAAGACGCAGTAATTAAGACTGAGCAAGTCACAGTTCAATTACAGGGGAATCTAACTGAAATAGGTATGTGATCAGGATGGTGCTTTTTGGATTCAGGTTTCTACATCACAGGAATCAGGAGACTTTTTGAGATATTTTGAGTTTGTCCAAAACCTTCTGTCTGTGAGGAGCATTAGCAGCGATGTATAGGTCTCGAGACTGGTTTCGGTCTCCCCATCGGACACACAGTCACATATATTGCGGGGTATTCCCTTTGGTCTTGATACTACAGTATTGTGTTTAACTTGGACTGCTAGCCTTTGTGATGGTCACTCTTGTCTCGACGGTGCTGGTCTGGACTACAACACTGGTTATGGTGTTGTTATTTTATACCTTTCTGGAAGTGACACAAAAGTGACTAACATTGTTAATAATAGGGCTGAAGATACGACCTGTGTAACCTGTATGAGTTTCAGATATGGGAGGAAAACCCAATCAAAATTAGGTAAAGGGACTAAAAACCAAATCTTCATACAAGGCTTCGGTCCGCGATTCAAACATGTCCCAGTGGTGAAAGACTGGGAAGAAACCATTAAGCCTAACCATTAAGCCAATTAGAAATGACGTTTTATATAAAACTATTTTATCCATAGAGTTCCTCAGGACCAATAATACAGTCACCAGAACTGCGTCAATTGAGGTAGAGGTGGGACTCGACGGTACTATCATCATCTGTAACAGATCGGGTCCTGTGCCAGGAAAAGTGAAGAGTACATTGGTGGTGATAAGAAAAGAAGTCCCAGTGGCACCAACTGCCCAGACTACCAGTACAGGTGGGTCATTTTATCATGGATTCAGGACCAACCCATCATGGGGACCATAGTTTCTACCAATGGCCACTTTTAAGGCCCGGCAGTTTCCTTTAGCTAGTTTGGCCATCCATTTCTACCTCCATGGTTTAGCTGTGTCCCTCCACTCGCCTCCGGTGACTCTAGTCTACTGTATCTTGTTGTGTCCTCAATTTACGCAATCCATCTTCTCAACACAACGCCAGTATAATTTGGGGATTGATTTCTCAACAGTTGATTTTCCAACCCGCAAAATATCCACAATCAATCAATTATAATGTGGATAAGTTTGTGGGGGAAGTATTGCAAGAAGATCAGGCAATTTGTTTAGAAGATGACTAAACCGGTTATCTACTGCAAGCCAGCAGGTGGTCTAGGTTAGGGGCCTTTCATTGACATCACGTATGTAATACACCAGGAGAGTCACAATCTGGGGTTATGAAATCTTATCACTGGGGAGTCCGAGGTATAGTGTAGTAAGGGGGTGCGGATAAAAGTGAGTTTTGAAACGATCTATCCACTTGCAAATACTCAATGTATTAACCCTTGTGGATAAACGTGCTGACAACATATACTGGAATAGTTTTGAGAAGGTGCATTGGTCAGAAAGTTCATGCTGGATTGATTGCTCAGCACTTGTACGAGCTGACGATAGCTGTAGTCGTAGCTGTAGCCAAAGCCGAAGAAGTGATTTCTGAAAACACTTTGTTATATTTGCCCTCCTTTTGTGAAGTGGTGACAACAACCAAAGAGGAAAGAGCAACAAGTTCCATTGAAACAGGCGACGACCATCCAACTCGTAATACCCGAAGCGCCGTGACAGTTGTTTTGCTTGTGCTCACGCTCGTCTTTGCATTGTTGTGTTTCGTTTCGATTTTCTGCTCGCAACGGGTAACACTGCTGAAAGATCAGGTAAGGCAATGGTGGACTTTTATACTCTGCCCTGCTGTCTCTTTGATGTACCTTTGATCAACTCTCTATTGTCGAAACTTAAAAGTTATGTTTGCAGTTTATTTTCTTCAGTATAAATTTGCACGCACGGATCGAATGGGTGACCGTGCAATTCTGGGCGCGTATTAACATTTTAGTGGGCGATTTTGTTTCCAAAAGGTGAAGAAATCATAACAGGTAAAGAACAAATTTAAATTATTTTATCCCCTCGACTTGGTATTTCGTTCCTTTGAAATATTATTTTCGTTCCCTCTAACTTTCGTTTCCACGAAAAGAACATTAACATCGTTCCCTTGCAATATTATTACGTCATTGGAAATTCCCAAGTGCACAGGTACTGACTGAGTTTGCATGAGCGAATGGCACCACATTGCAAGACTATGGTAAAGTCCCCATAGTGAGTGTCGTGCGAAAGACCCTCCAGATCTAAGATGGCGGGGGAGGGAGCGGACCTTGAGGAGTTACCGGTACAAAGAAAAAGGCAATCTTTCTTTTGCATGCTCTAATAAGATGGCATCCAACTCCTCTCGTCTAGCGGAGAAAGCCCAGAATGCCTATAATATTATGAAGCTACTTTTTAATCTCCAATAGATACATGCAAAAGCGTTACATAACCCATACAGCTCTATAGGCCTAACCTGCCATTGTCGCAGTTCGGCTTTATATTGAAGTATAACATACAACCTAATGAACCACAAGGGAAACTGACTGGGTAAATCTTCGAATAAGTTTTGGGTTGAACAAAGAAAAATTGACAACGTTAATCCGGAGGTCAAAGGTTCAAGTCCCGCTCAAGTACATTATTCTTTGTTGAACCCAGTATTATTTACCTACAGTGTTTGAAACACCGTGGCACTAAACACCAAGAGGAACAGCCCAGGCAAGAACAATCGACGCAAATGTTGGACAGATCGAGTTTGAGGGAAATCCGGTCTGATGCTCTCTGAAGATGCGCCTCCTGTTCATTAAAGGCATCGTCTTCGTTCATTATGTAACTTGGTCTGCTTGTTTAATATTTGGCAGTATTTTTTCCCCCTTTTTTCTTTTGTTTGCCTCATTTATTGACCCGAACAGTTTTAACGCAGTCCTTGCAGATACACCTCTGTGTCCCATTTTACGTCATTTTAAATTTTCGTTTTGCCATTTTACAATTTTAAGGGTATTTTGGTGCCTCTTTGTATTGTATGCTAAGGGAAGCCCTCTTTAACTAACCTCCAATTCCCGCCGCAACCCCCGGGATCCCGGCGGCTTCATACTCTAACAAAAGGATTGAATAAACTCATGAATATGTCAGTACACAAGAGGTCACGCTCTGGCCGAAGTCAGGCACTTGATTAGTATAGTATTTTATCGGGAGTAAAACAAAATGTAAATCATTTCTTTTATTCATGCTAAACTAAATTTGTTCAAACTCTCCAGATTTGGATGATCAAACTGTGTGCCAAATTCAGCACAGGATTCCTCTATATTGGAACATGAATATGAAAATATGCCTTCGTTCGTCCAAAAAGATTTGGGAAGTTGTCCTCACTGCCAGTGCTACATGTATTCCTCGAAGGCGGACAAAAGACGGCACCTGGCCATTATTCACCCTACCACATGAACTGAACTCCTATACATCTGAATATTTTATTTTCACTTTTCAAGGTGCTATAAATAAAAAAATAAAGGTTCAGTTCCAGTCTCAAAGCTTACTGGTGATGAATATCTTAGTAGGAACAAATTGCCCTCTTCAATGCTGACTTAATGTAAATAAATATAGATTTTTAATATATTGGCCAGAGATATTGGAATTGAAGGCCTTCGGGCTACAGTTTTTCGGTAAACTTTTTAAATTCCGGGCATATGTCCCTGGCTTTTGTTTTGTTAATATTTGAATTTTGTATGTGTTTTAATTCTGAATAAATAATAATAATAATGTCTTGTTTTCGCAAGTCAGTTTCGTTTGGAATTTAAAATGTATACATTTTACAAGTATATTTCTTTGATGCGACATCTTAATGTGGAAACCCCAAATCAACAACTTGGTTTATACTTATACACATGGGACTGTATCTATTGGCAAATGACTACATCACAAAATTGAATCTGTCATTTCCCTTCCTCTTTTAGTACCTCAAACCACCCAAACGTGTGAGTGTACATGTACATGCAGGCTTTGAAGAAAATAATTTCAGTTGATTAAGTTTATGCAATACACCGAGGTGTGTGTAAAGCACTGTGCATACTCAGGTACCTTTCCGAGTCCTGTGAAAAACGAAAATCGACAAGAATAAAAACTCGGGTAGGATTTGAACCCACGGCTTGTTGCCATTCTAGAGCAGATGTCTTACCACTAGACCTCTGAGATTGACCAGTAGCTAGAGGCAGTTCGAATCCTATATTTTAGCAGTGGGTAGGTCTAACGGGTAGTTTGATCTTTTTTGATTTTTTTTCTAAAATCACCCTCAAGTTTTAATCACAAATCGACGAAAACAAAGTTACTTGCCTTATCCGTCCTTGGTTTCGAACGTAAATTTGAGAGTAACTAAAACAAGTTCAATGTTAATCAACTCAAAAAAGTGTTAGCCTGCCTGATGAAGTTCACGATTCATATTTGATGCGTGCATTTTTAAAGCTTGTTTGAATATTTTCTTCATTCGTGACGTTAGTTTGTAAATCTAGTTTTGAACCTTTGAGTAGAGCCAGGCCGTGTCCGAAGTGCCCCCCCCCCCCCTCAGGTGCCCCACGAGAAAATCGCGACAGTGCTCACTAAAAGAAACAGGAACAGAAGAGAGAAAAAAAGGAGGAAAAAAGCGTGTTTGTATAATCCAACTGTAGCCTAGCAATCGGGATCGCTATCGCGGCCACAAAATGCCATAAGAAGATGGTGACCTCCAGCAGCATCCCTCTTCCAAAGTAAAAGCTTACTCCCCCCCCACTGACGAACCCATTCCCCCCGCCCCTTAAAAGCGATGCCCCCCCCCCCCCCCACCACCACCACCGAAGAAGTCCTGGCTACGCCACTACTACAGCTATGGCTGGATCACCGCATCATCATGCGGTATAACCGTAGCCGTAGCCGCCATTTCAGATAAAGCATTTAGCCGTTACCGGGGTCACAACTGATGTTATAACTGCTGCATTTCTGAAAACCGTATTTTCAAGATTGCGCCCTCATACGAGTTGCGACGCACCGAGTAAAACACAATTAACGTATTGAAGACAGACTAGTCTGAAGGGGGCTTTAAAGTTCTTATGGTGGCTTTAAATTGACATCTGACGTATATTTACGCAAGTATTTACGGTTTGTGCCCCAAATCCCAAATATTCACGTATACCTAAATATTCACGGTTACGGCCGTGTCCCGAATGTTTACGTTTACGTGAATAACATTTGCGATTCGGAGCAATATTTACGTTAAAATGTTTGATGTCCCTTTAAACCCACCATACTTTCTGGTTATGCCTACGGATGCGAACGTGAGAGTTGTTTATCATATTATGCTGTCACGGTATGACGAGTTTTCAGTAACCCGGTGGTCTTTTATAAACGCAAGATTATACGTCACTACGTTTAGCATAATAGTATTAATGTTTGCAAAAACACAATGGACTGTCTAGTAGCCTAGCATTTCAACGGCTGACGGAGAGTACGGGGTTGGATGCAAAGGACTCGCAAACTTTAACAATTGCCAGACGTTCATGCTGTGAAGAACGCGGGGCCGAAGAAAACATTCATCTGAAATGAGTACGAAAAACAACTCATCGGGAAGAAGGTTTTAAGGAATTCCTGAAAGGGTTCATAATAAAGGGCCGGGTTGCCTTTGGATTTGGACCCTGAAGGATTTAAAAGAGTTCGTCTTTAAATCAAAAGATGAAAAATAAAATGAATAATGCTTCCCAATATCCCTTGAAATTGTGTGTTTTTGTACATTTTCATGACAGAATACGGTAAAACCAAAATGTTTGACTTGACAAAATGGCGGACTGTATGGTCCACTGGGTGTATTTCAAGGGGCGAATTATTTTTTTATGAATGGTTCACCAGCTCATCATTAATTAAATTACAAAAAATGGAAGGTGTTCTTGTGCATGATTACCCTTGAAAAGTATATTAAAGGAGCAATTACAAACATTGAAATGTTGAAAGATTTGAAAACAATGTGCCCCTTTAATCGATGGTAAATTTATTTGTATTCTCTTTTCCTCCGAACAAAATTACGAGAGTGGTTTTGCTTACAACAAACTCACACCTTCAGGTTCGGAGTCATGCCTCACTCCAAGGTTTAACTTTAACACATGAAGAAAAACAGAAATCTGAACCGAAAGTTGTGAGCGGCGCTTTTCACTCTGACCAGTCAACCGTCAAACGCAGCCCGGGCTCCCATCGTTTCGGGGGCGTGTATGACACGGTCCTAGTAATAACACAGAGATGAATGCCTTGCTATTTGTGCAGTCGTTTGAAACTTGTCTCTGGAATTTCGTTGAGTAAATTATTATGGTTTGTGGTTCACGACCTTTGGAAAGGTATTTCACAAAATAAAGACACCGAATACTAATTGTAATTGTGGGTGATAAAATGTAATCGTCCATTGTTATAAACGAGCTTCGTCATATGAAAAATGCCATTATTATATGAGTATTTTCGTTAAAAAAAAATACTCAGAAAGTCGACGGCTGTTTTCTTGACAAATAGCAAATTTCTGGAAAGATTGGGCTCGTAAACAGTGAGCAGAGATTGTTAATTTAACTGAATCCTCTGCGTTGGTAACTGGTGCCGCATACTCCTAAGGAGTTGACTTTGGATCCTAGTTTAATGAACGGTGTGTAGTAATGGTGTTCATCATTTAGAACCGGTTTATTTATCATTGTTATCAAGCACATGATTATTAACCAATTACTATTAACATTAACTGAAGACGATTCATAAAAATTGGTTGCTCAAAGTTTGAAACATCAATCTGAGCATTGGGTATTTTTCACCTAAATCTGCATGGCACGTACCACCCCAAAATGGGTGCCGAAAAATGGCGATCAACCGTCAAAATGGTTTTTTTTTTCACTTCTTTTTCATTGCTGTATTGTTCTGTTCAACCTATACCCACTGGCAGAGCGCTGCGAGTGAAGACCTTGAATTGAACACAAAACAGCCGTTTACCCAAATGCCATTGATCTTCAAGTCTCACTTGCATTATTGTGACAATGACAGCACACAATTGAGTCCGATTCCATACTCGGGGTGTTTTCTTTGAATTGGGACGCCGGGAGAGACGTCATATTTTTCGGTTCCGTTTGACGGTCGTCAGCCACTGGTCCTGGGAAGCGTGCATCGAGAGCGTGTCCACGGGAGAATCCACCGTCAATCCCCCCCTCTAGTTCGAGCTGAAACGTCCGCCTCGCTTACACTGCTGCATGACCCACGCCAGGAACCATGGTATGTCTGTTAAAAACTTGTCAATCTATATTGGATGTTTCTAACACTAACAGTGTTGTGCCAAGTGTTATAATGGAACAACTTTGAGGTCTGGGACATTTTCAAGCCATTTTCAAAATTCAAGCCAGCGTTTAATTCATAATTATTTTCCCGAAATGTAACTTTATACGTATTTACATACATGTATTGTAAGCGAAATAATAAGCACAGAAAATGGAGGGGAAAGAGAGTACGAGGCTGTCAGATTAAGCCAAGCAAAGTAGAAAACACCCAAGACAGACAAAATACGAGGATGGAAACAAGACAATTAGGTCACGCACAAATAACAAAACAAAACCAAAACACATATACTGTGTATACAATGAGAGAAATTTTTCTAAACAAGCAGGGCTAGTACCGGCCAAATGGAGCAAACTTCAGGAACTATACATTCAAACTTATTCCACAACTTGGATTGATTTCGAGGAAGCTTCACACTCTTAGAACCACTCTCTAAAACACTCCCGGGTCAGACTTGACCCTTTTCCGGGTCAAGCTGATCTGGAAGCTGGTTTAAAAGTTTGATTTTGACTCGGATTCTGCATCAGTTTTTTCAAAGTTTCGGAACATTTTGACGAAGATTCCTAGTCATACTGACCCAGAAATTGGTCGAGCCCCATGGGACGCTGAATCCGGGTTAGATCTAACCCGGATCTAGTTTGTCTAGGTTTTATTGTCCAGACAAAACGTCATTGCCGATAGCTCTCTTGCAAAAGCTGTTACAAAAACTTGGGAAACTGTACATTGTCTTGAAGACTTTTTTTGAAAAATTCAATTTCAGATTCTTTTTAAGATGGCGGACACTTTAATGGGGTTGTTGATTTTAGGGCCCTGCAAATCAGTTTACGGGTATAATATTTTAGTGAAATGAGTGTTTATGCATGCACCAAAAGCACGTACAGACTGTAACAAAAACCTTACGGGTTAAAGAGAGGTTTGCGGTAGCAACTTTGTAAACAATTATTAGGGTTCTCTGCAGATACTCAATCTGTTTTATTTTCCAACTTTAAGTTTCTGCCGGCCTGATCTTTTCTTATTCTTCCTCTTCTTATTCTTCTTCTTCTCCTTTCTCGCTTTTCCCCCCTCCCATAACGAAGCAGA